>JAVTVY010008610.1:0-49158 GCA_036873755.1 Hanleya hanleyi
GATACCATCTATTTTCAGCACATTTTGTCACATTGTGGATGTCAACAAGACAAGATTACACAAGGCAATTCAAATTAATTTTGAAAATTGGCTCACTTTCGATAGGATCATGCAGACTCTAGACAGATACATAAGTTTACCATGTTTGGTTATTGAAGGCTGCAAATAAGTGCCAAACAGTTTGACTTGACCACCCTTATTGAAAGAATGGATTTGCCCATAACGTTTGACCTAGATCATGTAAATGCAGTACGCCACTTTTGTTAATGGGGCGGGCAGTTGAAATGTTTCTGTGCTGCCCTAATGTGGGACACTTGTTTCAGGATAATAGACAGATCAGTTAAATTCAATGCCAGAAAATGGATGCCTAGTCTAGTAATTTTAAAAATCAATTTCAGTTGTTTTGGTTTGTTTGCACCATGGAGGTAAAAATCGGATCCGATTTTACCTCCATGTTTGCACCATCTCATTAAATTTAAAAAAAGTTTTGACAGTATAAAAAAATTTCAAGTCTTCTTTATGTATCTTCAAATCACAGAATGATCTTTGGTTTCAGTTTCAACATCGTACAATGCGTACATGCGAACGACATGCTGGTTTCTTTACAACAACAACACGACAAGATCGTTCAACTTTGAGTGAAAACTAATGCCCTATGCGAAGATTACATCGTCTCCTTTATTCATAAATACTATTCAGCGATGGTCAGATAATTACCAGTCCATTCCAAGGAGAGTTAGACGTCTTTGGTGGCTTATTCATTCCCACATGTCAAACTTTCCCAGCAATTTTTTTTTCCGCCACGCAACGCAATTCGGAAACCTCCACATACGTTCAGTATGAATACAGGCTTTAGGGTTACCGACGGCATGACCCCGATAACAGTTCGGGAAACGGACATGAATAATTAACGGTCGGCAAACCGAAGTTTAACTGAGCGGTACCGAATCACACGGAAATGACCGAAGATGCCGACCTATTTTTTCTGGCATTCCCCATTTCCCGATTGTTTGTCCGCAATATCTTCTTTCGATTATAAATTACGAAATTACGAAGTATTGGCCTTTGGAGACTTCAGTTTTTTTTCCAAAATTTCAGTTTTTCCCTTCTAAAACACTCAGACTTCAGTTTTTTGGTGGCAAAATTGAGTTTTTACGGGAGTTTTGACACCGAATACCGGTGTCAAAACATGACGTGTATGAAACCCTGCATACACTGAGTTGCATATATGTGGCTAAGTACCATGGCAAACACTAGCACTGAGGGAGAGAGGGATTTGGCTTAATGTCACACTCAAGTTTGTTTCACTCATATGGTGACAGTCAGTTTGGTTGCAGATTCATAGACGTCCATTCCGTTAAACGGTAGTAAGAAAATGTCAAAAACTGAATACAGACCGTAAAAAACTCAAAAATGTACGTTTTGGGCAAGAAATACTCAATATTTTTGACGAAAACTCAATCCTCGAAATGGTGCAAATTATTTCAATGATGTGAAATCCATCGCCGATCCCTCGACAATCTGGCTTCGAATGTTTGGGGATCCGATTTTCAGTTCTAGAAATAATTGCCAAAGTTTTGCCAACAACACGCTTGATACAGAAAGCGGAAGTAAACTCAGGTGTGAGACATGCGCAGATCACGATGACGACGATATAACGACAGGGTCTCGACTACAGTCATAGGGCGCACACAGTCTGCGACACATGCTTTACAACAGAAGATTGGCTAACACCAAATCAAGCGCTCCCATTGGTCGCTGATTGACAGGAAATCTGTACAACCTGTGAAGAGCAACTCTGCAGCCCAACATGAACTTGAGCAAGAGACTACATAGACACGACAACTCCACGTGCTTTCTGTTTCAGTTGGCGGGACGACGGGAATACGAGAACAAATTTACCATGTGGTTTTCTTCGCTGATAGTAGTGCGATACACTTTGAAATAAAACTACCGACTGTGTTGTAAAGTTAAAATTTGAAAAGAAAACTCTTTTCATTGACGTACATGACAGAAGGAGCTTATGCGGAGTCCAGTTTTCGTTTTTATACTTTCGTAATTTGTGAATCTCCAAAGACTGACCTGTCCGTATTCACCATCACACAAACTATATTCAGATTATGGTCGAAATATTGCTAAATGCCGGGACCAAAATGATTTAATAATCAAAAATACACTGTTTTATTATAATTATAAAACTTTTTTAATCGTTGTAAGGACGAAAACAGGAATCTTGAATAAAGTGGCGGCAGAGTCCATTTAACCCAGGTTCTGGCGATTGCTTACATTGATGATATCCAGCATTTTGTTAAATTCTGCGTAACCTTTTCACATAACCTTTGGGTAACGCAGTCAAGTTTGGCGTAACCTAACCAATAGGTTACGCACCTGCAGTACCCGTAATCTTTTTGGGGGTTACGCAATGATCTCTAATGTCATGGCCTGTACCATTGGACTAGATTCTTTTCCATCACACAATGTTTTTAATTTATGTCCAAATTTAATGTCTTCATTATATTTCTCAAGTTAAACATTAACCAACAGAAAACTTCTTAAAATTTTATTTCAGTATTTCATTATAAATATCTATGATACGTAAGAACTAAATAAAACACGTTACCAGCTTCACCTGAATGCGTTATTAACATTTAATTATATTTGGATTTTACAGTGAAATGTATCAGAGGTGAAGTGTGCCAGACCTGTTGACAGTTTGTGGGTTTATGTGGTGTTTGTTCCAGTAGTACCAGGGCGTGCTAAGAGTTCGTCGGGGTGTGAGCGACCCCCTTGGACGCTCAAAAAAAAAACAGAAGAAAAAGCAAAAAAAAACAAAACAAAACAAAACAGAAACAGAGAAAACGAAAATAAAAACAAAACAAAAAAAGCAAAAGGGAAAAGAGAGAAATAAAAATGCCGCCCACTTTTGATTTAGTGGGAAGGGGGGGGGGGGGGCGAATATCTTTGGGCCCCCCACATTTCAGCATCCCTAACTGACCATGTCCCAACATAAAAATTACAGATAGAGTGCCAGGACGTGTAGTGGTGTGTTATAGGCCTGTTTTGTTTGTGTCAAACCAGGAAGTCAAATGGAGTCCGGCATATTCTTCAATATCGATGCGGGGTTTTGCGAAACAAATGTGAAAATAGAACCATAAATCTGTATACATTGTGTTCAGATTTGTTTCCGAGAAAACGCGTAAAACGCATCTCCGACAACCGGAGACCCCGGAGCTTCCGGGGCCTAGGCGGCCCCTGGACCCTCGCCTGTCAGGTTGTGCGAATCGCTCATTTTAGCTTTGTGTAAATGAATGGCTCTTTGTTCTAATGTTCCATGAGTTCATCGCCTTTTTATGTGTTTTTTTTAATGTGTTAAATATAACTAGAAAGTCAAATGGATTTGCGGGCATGAAGTATGATTTTTTCAATATCGATGAGTGCTTATAAATGCGAAACATACGTGAAAATAGAACCATAAATCGGCATATATTATGTTCGAATTTATTTCTGAGAAAACGCTTAGAACACATTGCGAAAAATCGTGAAAATAGAATCATAAATGTGCATGCAGTATGATCAGTTTTATTTCCGGGAAAACGTTCAGAACGCATCTCCGGCAATCTAGGACCCCGGAGCTTCCGGGGCCTAGGCGTCCCCTGGACCCCCGCCTGTTGGGCTGTGATAGTGGGCCCCCCCACTTTCAATTACGTTCCGGCGACACTGGGTTAGCCTACGAGGTATATCGGCCCAAAGCATTATTATTGTGTTTTCAAGATGACAAGAGAATAAAATATAATACTGATATTTGACAAATGATGTGTTAGTTTAATTGTTGGAAATCGCTCAGAATGCATCTCATGCATGATGCCATCTAAGGTCCAAAAAGCTGTATAATATAACCCTAAATCTGCATACATTATGTTCAGATTTAATTCCGGGAAAACGCTTAGAACGCATCTCCGGCGATCTAGGACCCCGGAGCTTCCGGGGCATAGGCGGCCCCTGGACCCTCGCCTAAAGTGCTATGATAGTCGACCCCCCCTTGAAAAATTCTAGCGACGCCCATGATTACAGAAATTATTTGTTAATATCTTAATTGGTAGGGTGATAAAAATATCCAAAAACTCAATATCAGCTTGTGGATGGGCTGTAAAAACTTGGGAAAACTCAATTTGAGCATAAAAAAAACTCAATATTTTGTATTGCAGGCCCTAAAATTTGGGTCGAACGATCGTTCAGTTCGCCTAGCGGTTACCCAAAATGAAAGACGCATAACCGAATATTCGTTCGCCTAAATTATGGCCCAAACTCTGTGTCACGATGACATAATTTAATAATAATTTCCTGTTCCAACCTGAAAATCATTTCCGATCGAAGCATGGGCTGTACTTACGAGCGATTCGATGTTAACTTCACACACAAGAGCCCCAGTCGAGGGGAGATAATTGAACCCGAAACCCATGTGCGTTTTCATACACTCTCTGATACTTAGATAATATACTGCCCAGGTGTATATATACCGCTGTGTGGGATTATATGAACAGGGTAAAAGTTTCTCAACTTCCTCTCACCTGACTGCGCGTTGTGTCCTGGTTATGGGGCCCTAACCAAGACGCAATACCATAAGTGTACGGCCCGGAACCTGCATGATGCCGACAGACGAAAATGAAAGTGAATGACGGATAAACTTTACGTTCAACTGTTTCAAGATTAAAACGTGTATATGGGAATTTAATTTGAGATAATATTTTAGAAATAGAGGTCACAATTCCAATGATAAAAGTCTGCCAGTCACACAAAATTGGACTCGCTACGCAACACGTGGTAATGACGAAAATTGGTCACCGGGTAATGATTTTTCTTTGCCAGCGGCAAGGGCACCGGAAGCCAACGGCAGCGTCCGATATTGAGAGGGGCTAGATTAGGGCCGGCTATGGGAACGAGATTATTATCACATGGCGCAAAATCAATATGTCGGCGTAGATAGCAACAGCAATTTTCATTGAATGAACTCCAGTCAAAAACCAATGCCTAACCACAACAAAACTCATTGGCATAACCTATCTGCTTAACCTATTTGGATAACCTATAGGTTATGCACAGTTCAGAAATGGGGGAACGAACTATGGGTTACCTAGGGTCAATTTCACATAACCTATTTCAGGTTAAGTAAACTTTTCAAATTTTAGGGCCTGTATTGGGTAGTAAAAATTTGGACTTCTATGAATCCTTGGGTTGGTGGAGGAAGCCGGAGTACCTGGAGAGAACCACCGCCCTTCGGCAAGTAACTGACAAACTTTCACACATGGACCAGCTGGGTTCGAACCCGTGCCGGTTCAGCGGTGTGACTGAGGCTAGCAGTCGCCAGCGAAGCACCTTAGACCACTCAGCCACCGAGGACCCCACTAGCACTGATCAAGCAATATGTTGTGTTCATACTGGTTCATGTTGATCGTTGGGGACCAGTTGTGGGGGCGTTGATTTTAGCACATTGGGCTAGTAGCTGACTCGGGGTCACATCTTCATCCCTGTAGACTGCCCACAGCTCGAAGAGCGGCCTGCTTTGATTTTGTGGACAGCCGCTGATAGTGACTAAGTTTCATTTCACCACCAAGGAGGATCTGAAGTAATGATCAAGTCTTATGAAATATATCATCTTATATAAGTGTTGACCCAGGAGAGATGTTAAGGGGGTGATTTTTTTTTTGAGTTTAAGTGTTTTTACTATCAAGTGTGCAAAATGCTGTTATATTTCTAAAGTTTATAGAGAACTGGAGGAAACAGATTTTACTTCATCAAGCCACGAAACCGTTAATGTTGGTGTTGGTGCATGCTAATCCGCAAATGGCTGATAATTGATCAATTGTCTTACAACGAACTAGACAAGCAAATAAAGCAATATCTGTTCTCTCTACATGAGAACATCTTACAGAAGCACTTAAAGGAAATTGCCCCACAAAAAAAAAATCTTACAGAACCAAATTTCAAAGAAATTGTCTCACAAATGAACATTATGGTTGTTGGGATTAATCAGTGGAATCAATCACTGAACATTAGTAGATAGTCCAACAGCTTTACCTTTGAAAACAAATTGCCTCACAACATGGCTCACATGTGATATGTAACGTGCAATATGTTTTATGTCAAATAACAAATTATTGTTTATACATTGATGAATTGATGGTGCATATTATTTGACAAGTAATACCGCTGAGTATGCATTTGTGTACCATAGAATATATTTTTTTTTAGTGTGGGAAATGGCAATACTGGGGGGGAAGTGACTCAAAAAAATTTTGGGGAAATGTTTTTTTGAGGGGGAAATATTTTGGGGGGAAAGTGTGCTGCACCCTCGCAACTGACAGGACAAAAGAAGAAAACATATTTTCATTCAAATTTTATTATTATTCACCATCCACGTATATTCATCAGCTCCAAATCTGAGAAGTTTGGAAATTTCAATTTTCTCTTGTGCTACAAGGGTAAAAATATTCAAAATCGTCAAAAAAGTTGCTGGACATTTTCATCTTTGTAAGACTAAATCGGAACACATTCCCTAAACCAGGGCAGTGGATATCTGCAGCATGAATACTACATGAAATTATAGCTGGGGAATTGAAAAAAAACCAGAATAATAAAAATGGGCTGTTGAACAGCAACAATGATCTGAAATAAGTAGGCCTATCCTGTTCCACTCTCGGTGTATGATCAACTCATTTATTGCTGTGAACTTGGCCAATGACTTATGCCTGAAGATATCATGTTCCAATTTAGGATGCACTGTAAATTAGTTTTGACAAATTATTAAAGAAATCTACTATTGCCTGCTGGAGTTTTATTTCAGAGGCCAATATTTGAGTTGAGCATTACTTCAGTCACAATGAGAAATTTCTTCTCTGAGACACCGGACATATTAACTAGGCTACAATACTCGCTGTACAAACTTATTTCCCCAAATTTGAACTGACGCATGTAATATTGTGTACTTTGGGAATGTTATTGTGATTACGATGTCGACCCATTTAACTCGTTCACTTTGCCCTTAAAGAGATGTATTTTGAAATTCCTTGTCTAGTTCTTCCTTCATGATAAGTCGTATTGACTTTTATTACCCACAGGGATGGAGAGATGGATAAGGGGAAAAGTGACGGGAAGCCGAAGTCCATCTTCGAGGAGTTCAACATTCCCCGTCCTCAGTTACAGCTCAACACATTCACAGGTACATCCAGGCCTAGATGGCTAAGTCTCTCATGTTTTCAAAATCTGCGAGAGGTGTTCCCCACTCTACTGAATTTTGTTCCGCCTGCATAATAGAAGTAAAATGGTTGTTTTTAATAAAAAAAAACTGGACATGACCCAGTCATTCATTTTAGTTTGATCACACCACACTCCTAATCACACTCCTGAAATTGATTTAGGCGAGTGAAAACAGCGCTCCTTAAAACAACTTCTCTATATACCAAAAGCCGTCTGGAGTGGGACTTACACTCCTAATATCATATTAGGTGATTTACAGCACTCCTACTGTTTTCAAAAACAAAAGACTGATGACCCTGTAGGCTTCTTCGGATTTTATGGATTACACTTTCTCTTTCTGCCATAACTAACCTTGGCTAGATGAACATAGGTGATGTTAATTGTTTACAGGTCTGCCATACACACCAAGATACTTCGAGTTGTTGAGGAAGCGAATAACACTGCCAGTTTGGGACTACAAAGAAAAGTTTATAGAGACCGTCAACGGTCACCAGACACTGGTGCTTGTGGGCGAGACTGGCTCTGGTAAAACCACTCAGGTAGGACTCGAATGTTATCAGTATTATACACAAGGCCCTTCAATTCTTGTGTGTCTCTGGGAAAGGAGTCCCTCTGGCTCGACATATCCCTCTCAGTGTTGGAGAGGCAAAATTAGCTCTCTCATGATGGCAATTTGTATGATGGTAATAATACAATCCCCATATCAAAATTTTGGGGAAAGAATTCAATCAGCTCATCTAATAAATTTGATCACCTTCCAAAATCATTTTAATAACAAAGAGTTAATGGATTATCTGCATGATTTTGGACCATTTTGTCAACTTCCTGTTTCTAATCTAACAAATTTTTTAAATTTGATCACCCCCAGATTTTGTGGTGGAAAATTTCGCTTCCTGTGATTGAATTATTAGAGGGATTGCTGTAGATTTGTTTAGAATCATTTTTGTTCTCCTCTGTCGATCTTGCAAAAAGGGGTGTGAAAGAAATTTGCAGAAGAGTCTCAAGTTAGCAAGATGCAGCAGCCAGGGCATGTAGGCCTCTCTATGAGAGGCAAGATCAGCTCGCACACAGCTATTTCTCATCTAACATGAATTTGAAGAGAGCAGTCTATCACTCGCCTGAATCCTCTTAAACTTGCATTGTTAATAGACAGCTGCAGACGATTTACTCATCTTGTTGACTGCTCACCTGTCATTTCCTCAAAGTAGGGCCTGAAGTGGTTTTCCTTTCCCAATTTCATCCGGATTCATAAACGAAACAGTGCTATTAATGGGAGAGAATACAATACAGACACTCTATGCAACAGAAGTGTCCGTTCTAGACATTTATGGTAATCCCTCTAATAATTCAATCACAGGAAGTGAGATAAAATCTCGGGGTGATCAAATTTATTAGATCAGGAAGTTGACAAAATGTTTCAAAATCATGCAAACATGTATAATCCATTATTTCTTTATTTCAATGATTTTAGAGGGTGATCAAATTTATTACGACAACAGATTGAATGTTGCCCCCAAAATTGAGGATGATTGAATTTTAATGGGGGATTGAATTTTTAGAGGGTTTACCATACCTGGATCAAGAAGGTTGAAACAGGTAAACCGGAAATGAAAAACAGTCATTTACTGGAGATGTAGCATTTTACCATCCCCCCCCCCCTCCCTGCCCCATTGACAGTATTTCATAAATTGTTACCAAACCTGTGTGGAGCTGTTTAAAGATCTTGAAGTCTTTTTCTTCAATTTTGTTCTTTTCCAGATTCCACAGTGGTGTCTAGAATGGGTAAGGGGGAAATTTGCCAAGAAGGGTGTGGCCTGTACCCAGCCCCGTAGGGTGGCAGCTATGTCCGTCGCCCAGAGGGTCTCCGAGGAAATGGACGTGGGCCTAGGGCAGGAGGTTGGCTACAGCATCAGATTTGAAGATTGCACATCATCCAAAACTTTACTCAAGTAAGCTCGTATTTCACATGTCCCTACCTTTGGCAAGGGCATTATTTGACTGAGAAATCCCATAGACACGAGTAGATTGTTGTGCATACCTGTAAGCTATCCCATCGAAAACATACAGACATCTCGAGGGTAGACAGGAGCAGTTTTCTTCTGAGGATCACTGCCAAATTGTAATTATGTCTCCTCCAACTATGCTTCAGACCTCTAGTGTCTGTTTGTCTGTCCAACCAATATTCTTGTCTGCAAGGTATCTAGAGGACCACTCAACAGAATTTCACCAAACTTGGATGGAAGCTTCATTGGAACGGCCTCCTCATCTGATTAGGTTTTGGTGTGTGTGTGTCCTTGTCCAATGTCAATCTACTTGTACATGTATACACAGGCCTTGTCTGCATGATATCTGGAGAACAACTGGACAGAAATTCAACAAAATTGAATGGAAGCTTCATTGGAATGGCCTTTTCATTTGATTAAGTTTTGGTGTGTGTGTTCCTGCATGCGTCCTTGTCCAGTTGTCCGTCCATTCGTCTACTTGTAGATATCTGGAGAACTACCAGAAGTTGTAGCTCGATTGCATTATGACTGTAGGTATGACATGAAATTGAAATCCGTGGCTTGTGCGATTTCATGAAAAAAACAATCTTAATAGAATAATAATACTAATATCCTATCCATACTCCCCAATTGTACATGTTGCTGTATAGGATCTTACCTATTTCAATTGAATTTGGTGGTCGCATCTGGACTTTGCAGTCGGTCAGGGGAGATAGTATTTACCCCAATGTTTACACCAAAGATCAGTCCATATATCTACCCTGTATTATGGTGCCACAATGTCGGGACGCAGCAACATGAAAGACACCCCGCCAGCGAGCCAGCTAGTTCGGCTGAACCAATCAAAAATTCTTTGTCATCAATGTTCCCGTCAAAGCACTATGAAGCGTTTTCGGGATTGGTTTACACCCGAGTTACTGCAAGCCTGTTAGATCCTACAAGCGACATATCCAAATGGGGAGCAGATAGGATTTAATTTTAATTAGATTGTGAAAAAAAAAGTGTCTAAATCGAGTGATTCAAGCACACATTTACACACTAAGGACCCCTTCAACCAAAAATATCTCCAGCAGTGGAGATACGCCACCGCACATCACCAGGTTAAATGGCGGGTTGGTTCAAGGAGTCCTTCGTGTCTAATTGTGTGTTTAAAAGATTCGCTTTAGACCCTTAGGCCCATGCTTCAGATTCCAATTTTATGTCATAACTATAATCATAATGCAATCAAGCTGGAACTTTCACAAAATATGTACATATAATTTCTCTTGCCATTATTAAAACACAATTATTCTTAGGACATATAAATTTTTCGATTTCAAACACACCACGTAAAAGCCAAAATGCCGCCTTATCGAGCCATGTCCCTAATTAGAGGGATCATCATATCTATTCATCATTCAGGTACATGACTGATGGTATGTTGTTGAGGGAGGCCATGTCTGACCCTTTACTGGAGAACTATGGTGTGGTCATGCTTGATGAGGCTCACGAAAGGACCCTGGCCACAGATATCCTCATGGGACTCCTTAAAGAAGTGGCCAAGCAGAGATCAGACCTTAAAATTATCATCATGAGTGCCACGCTGGATGCTGGTAAATTCCAGGTATGATAATAATATTTGCCACACTTTTCCACACTTATATAATTAGTGATTCAACTGATTTCAGTGCCTGCCTCCCCCCCAGAAAAAAATCCTTGCAAGCTAATTTCTCAATGTTCTTTTGTTTTTCACAACTTGCTTAGAATTATTTTGACCACGCCCCTCTGATGAGTGTCCCTGGGCGAACCCACCCTGTGGAGATATTCTACACCCCGGAGCCAGAACGAGACTACCTGGAGGCGGCCATTCGTACAGTCCTTCAGATCCACATGTGCGAGGAGGGGGAGGGAGATGTTCTGTTGTTTCTTACAGGACAAGAGGTACATATATCGTCATGATCATAGTGTTTGAGATGAAAAATTTGTATAGGGCATTAGAGCTGAAACGAATGGTCGAATGCACTCACAGTTTTTTTAAATTCTGAATATTCGAATAGTATAATGACATTCGAATATTCGAGACGACCCCTCAACATCGCGACACGTACATGGTCTAGGGCATTGTCAAAATGGCTAGCAATATTCTTGCAATTATTTTCAATTACCTGATACACTAATAAATTATGATAAATAATGCTGAACAACATTGAAATTGGTTGAAAGTTACAGCAGCATCATTGGTCTTGAATTTTTGATTACGCTACTGAAATTATTAGACAACCCCAGATGGCGTGACCTCATTCTGATTTTGCACGTGGTTCATGACAGAAAATGAAAGTTGGGAGTTGGCTTATTCCATTCCCTCCCCTGACTGAAATTGAATATTCAATGTCTTAATTGACAAAATAAGGCTGACAAAAAGAATCTCGTACGGTATTGATCCAGCATTTGTAATTTTCCAGGGTATGTTGCACAAGGCAATGTTGTTGTTGTTCACAACTGGCAATTAATTTTGCTGATTAATTTCTCGAGAACACCGACTGGTTGACCATAATTACCATTCATTGGTATATCTTTTATTTGTGGTAATTTATTCAAATAACAATGGAAGCTATACTCATGCTCACCAATGTCAGTCAAGGAATCAACTACTGCGGGGGACTGGGTGCTGTATTGGCTGGGCTGATCAGTGTCCAGGATAGTATAGGAACTGTGGACACTCATGTTCTGGCACATGTAGGCACTGTCGTGATATGACTGAAAAAAAATGTTAAAAACAAGGTTAAATCCGACTCACTCACTCCATAACCCATCTTCTCTAGCCAAGTCGACGTACATCACGTTGCTCTGTACATTGCCTTGGCATATTTCTCTAGTAAAGTTGGAACGTTAATCCTCATTGATGATTGGATGCAGAGACGGCGTGCTGCATGCAATCAGAATGCGCGTTGCGTAGAAGTTGGTTTCCCAAGATGACGGCCCCCACTAAGAATGAGTTGTCGAATGTGCGGGGAAATTCTACTGAAAAGATACAGGAAGAGCACTCTCACGGTCACTTTCAGTGTTTCTGATCATTTGAATCAGATTTTGGGACACGCTGCAAGGTCAAACGATAACAAATCGCCTCACGTGAGTGCCGACTTGAGATTGAAGGGGAACAACTCCTGGTGGAAAAAAGTCTCTCGCCGTTAAAACTTCCACTAGGTGGCGCAGAGAAGTATTCCTCTGCCACCAGCCAAGAATGTCAAGGCAGCGTAGAGAGCTTCGCGATGTAGTTGACTTGGCTGGTGAAGATGTCCATAACCAAGACCCTACTTTAATACAACAATGTTGAATCCGACTCACTCACTCCATAAATAAGACCCTACTTAAATACAACAGCGTTAAATCCAACTCACTCACTCCATAACCAAGACCCTACTTAAATACATCCAAGACTGAGGGGTTCTCCGTGTATTACACAATTTATGTTTGAAATTTGCAGGAGATTGATGAAGCCTGCAAACGAATTGCGAGAGAAGTTGATAATTTGGGTCCAGATGTTGGAGATATGAAATGCATTCCGCTCTATTCCACGTTACCTCCGAACTTACAACAGAGGATCTTTGAGCCCCCTCCACCCAAGAAGGCTAACGGGGCTATCGGCAGGAAGGTGGTCGTGTCAACGAACATTGCCGAGACATCACTAACTATAGATGGTGTGGTCTTCGTCATTGACCCAGGATTTGCTAAACAAAAGGTAATGGGAAGTCAGATGCACACCTTCTACTTCTGATGTTATTTACTTTGGCTGCCATGAAATATATGATTTTCTTTGTCATCTGCCAGGTTAGATCCATATCAAATCCTTGAAGCAATTCTACTGCATTCGTGCCCATAATAAGTTGTTGACCAGTAAATCCAATTGTTGTGGCGAAAGCCATCTTTCAAGTTTCGTACACTGCCTTGAAAATCACAATTTAGAATTCAAAGCCTTGAAAATTCCTCTCCTTTGTTAATTCAGTTGTCAAGTTGTAGCTCAAAGTTGTACTGTCCTTCGCCATCGGATTTTAAAATTAACATCATCTTGGCAATATATTTTTTGATCATCCAAAAAGTATTTCCAAATCTATTCGAAAGACAACGCATGAACAACATAGGACATCCATACTCGTGTGTAAGTTAAAAGATTAATTAAGAAGATTAATATGTATACATGTAGCTTCAATGACACTTGAAGGACTATGCCTTGAAAACAGGAACTACTACCTCGATATGACCTTGAAAATTAGAAGCGTCAAGATGTACGAACCCTGATATTTAATAACAGTTCGTACAGTAGGACTTTGCCAAATAGTTGAGTTACGTATAATTTTAGTTCATAATTACATCTGCAATACAGTGCTTTCTGGAATTACAACATCCCTACATAATCTTTATTGTGAAATTAGTCTTTGTTTACATATTTAAACTTCGTCATCAACTTACCAGGTGTACAACCCTCGTATACGTGTGGAGTCCTTGCTAGTCACCGCCATTAGTAAGGCCAGTGCCCAGCAGAGGGCGGGAAGAGCTGGGCGTACACGGCCGGGCAAGTGTTTCCGTCTATACACAGAGAAGGCCTACAAACAGGAGATGCAGGACAACACATACCCTGAGATCTTGAGGTCGAATCTTGGCTCAGTCGTACTTCAGCTGAAGAAACTTGGCATAGATGACCTGGTTCACTTTGACTTCATGGATCCCCCAGGTAAGAAAACCAGGCCAGGGAAATACCTTGGGTGTCCCGCTCTCTAATTAGGGGAGAAAGATAGTGAAAACCAGGCTAGGAAAAAATGCCTTGAAAACCAGGCCAGAGAAAATGCCTTCAAAATCAGGCCAGAGAAAATGCCTTGGGGGTCCCGGTTTTCAATTAGGGGCGAAAGATAATGAAAATCAGGCCAGGAAAAATGTTGAAAACCAGGCCAGAGAAAATGCATTGGGTCCGTTTCCAATTAGAGGAGACAGGTAGTGAAAACCATGCTGACCAGGGAAAATGACTTGGTTTCCAATTAGGGGAGAAAAATAGTAAGATTTTTTGATGCTCTCAGAGTATATGTAGGTTTCGACATGAAATCCCGAAAAGAAATACACCAGGATTTTGTGGGGTTTAAACTGTTTAACATGGAGATATAGAATTCTCTTTCCAACAATGAATTTTCTTTGAATTATTTTGTAATAATTAGCACTGAATCAGTAAGGAGAACAAATTGGGGTCAACATATCACCGAGTGCTGTGGGTGCTCATCAACCCCTCATCTGAGATTACACAGAAATGATAGAAAATGTAGAGAAATAACAATAAAATTTGATATTTTTTTATTTATTTTATGGAAATAGATTTTTACTCTATTTTAGATATTAGAGGTAAATTACTTTCATCAAGAACACAAATTGAAAAATAGAGCTTACTAGGCACAAAAACATATTAATTTCTTTGACATTTTTCATTTAGTTCTAAAGTATGAGATGGTGGCAACAAAGTTAGTCATTTTGGGTAATCCCTCGGAAAACTTTGAGTTTTTGCACAATTCTCCACACAATATCTCACCCCTATCAACGCACTTCGCTGTTATTGTGGGTGGGCAAAGTGAGCCTTGCCTCCCTCCCCTTCCTCGAGCACCGCTGGTGCATGTGTGAAAGTTTGCCAGTTACCTTCCGATGGACAGTGGTTCTGTTTGGATACTTCGGCATCCTCCATCTAAAGTGAAATAACATTGAATGTAACTTTACCCCCCCCCCCCCCCATCTGGTCAGACCTTTATGGGATACTTTTGGTGTTGATCAAACCAAAAATTGAAATATCAATAAGGGTATGGCACATGATTAAGTTATAATTATTATTGTCCATTTCTTGGGAAGCAACTCCAGATATCTTGATTTCATGTCCAATATCATGAACATTTACCAGAGTACCTATTTATCGATATCTCTGTTCTTTCCCCTGATAGCTCCCGAGACGTTGATGAGAGCGTTGGAGTTGCTGAACTACCTTGCGGCATTAGACGACGACGGCGAACTCACAGAGCTCGGCTCCATGATGGCGGAGTTCCCGCTCGACCCCCAATTGGCCAAGATGGTCATCGCCAGCTGCGATTACAGCTGCTCCAATGAGATCCTCTCCATCGTCGCTATGTTGTCAGGTACACCTAGATACGAGTCTTGTATTCTCTCACATGTTAACTATAGCGGCCCATGACTGTCTTAACTCCTGACTTAGCCTAGTTCATTGTACATGGTGCAATAGCAGATTTAATGCAAGGCTGGCAGAAGTGGAGAGAAAATGTATTGAAGGTTTTTGTTTTCGGACAGGGCACCCCATAAGGAATTTTTTTCGGTTGGTAGTACTTTAGGCTTTACTGATGTCAAACCTGCAAAAATCAAATATCCTACACATGAAATAATGAATAAAATCATAATTTATGATAACGGTTAAAAAAAAAAGCCCATGAACAGTGGGCATAGATTTGGCAGGTAATTCTCCCAGAATGAGGAGATGGCCGAAGACTTGGGGTGCCCCGTCTAACATACTGGCTTCCTTTTAGTTGTTCAAATGAGACTAATGGCGTTGGGGATGGGGCATGCTTGGCTCCTATCCAAACCTGTTTAGTCCCACAGTGCTTCGTACGACCCACTGAAGTGAAGAAGGCGGCAGACGAGGCCAAGATGAGATTCGCACATATTGATGGGGACCACCTAACATTACTCAACGTCTATCATGCCTTCAAACAGAGTAAGTAATATAAGTGGTAATTGTGACGAGACTAGAATATTTTACTCTCGGGAGGTGCAAATTCACACCACTTGATTTTATATCTCGTGATGCGTAGGTTTGGCAACATTGACGACCTACACAAATTTTAAATCTGGGATTAAAATTGCTCAAGAAAACAATGCCGATCCGAGTAACAATGGTTCTACTAGACCTTAAAATGCTTTACAATTTGTCACCTAAAATATTTCCCTCACAATCATGACAATAGAAATTGTTAAAAAATCTCCAAAGTTTGTCTCGTCTGACCACCGACATACAGTGCTGTCATGGCCGTCACACCAACAGGGCAAGTCCATTTTCTGTCAAAGGAGCCGGCGAGTGATGGCGCTATGGAAGCTAACTCATTCCACATATTCACACTTGAAAGCAGGAGTAAGAATTATCTCCCCTAGCCACTCTCTGGCTCCTTCAGGCGAAAATGGATTTGCCTGGTTGTTTGCATGATCGTGTATACAACATGCAGTTGCTCGAACAAGACAAACTTTGGAGATTTTTTAACAATTTGTGTTGTCATGGAAATATTTTTGATGACAAATGATTGCACAGATAGAGTTTGGAATATATGGTGAGTTTTTACAGTACTGTGATATATTAACTGATAAATCCACAAAAACTCCATTCCCTCATAATGTGAGATGAACAGTAGTTCCTATTTGAAATATAATATCATACTTGCTCTTCTCAGACCATGAAGATCCACAATGGTGTTACGACAACTTTATCAACTACCGCTCTCTGAAAAGTTCCGACAACGTGAGACAGCAGCTGGCGCGGATTATGGACCGCTTCAGCCTGCGCCGGTCGAGTACCGACTTCACCAGCCGCGACTACTACATCAACATCAGAAAAGCTCTTGTCTCTGGTTACTTCATGCAGGTAAAACAGATGATAGGTATAAGGAATTGTACTCTGTGATTGGCTGTTATGTCCACTTTCTCTGAACTAGCCAATGAAATGACTGGATTTGATTTGACCAATCCAGTGTGACTGATTCTTCGACAAGTCTGACAGTTGGTAAAGTAATCTGTGAGAACTAATCCGTGAGAACCATTACATATTTACAAATCTTCAAATCTTCTTCGGGCTTTACTCCAACAAAATTTGCTCGCTTGTATAGAATAAACTATCGGGCAGAAAGCTATCTAAACTAGGTCATTAAATAGACAATTGTTTGGCTTTCATCCACACATACTTTTGTCCAGCTCTTGTACTGAGTTATTGAGAAACACAATATGCAGAAGTGGATATGGGTGTATCACACTTTGCCAGTGACAGACCGTTGCCATGGTCATGAAAATAACTAAAAAGTCTTGAGTTCTTGTTAAAGTCCTGAAGAATTCATGTATTTTGGGGGGATAGGCATGAATGATTCATGAATTTTCTCTTCCTATTATTTCTTGCAACAACTTATTTATTGTTCTACACAAACAACACAATGAAATGTGATTGGCAATTTTTTTTTTGGCCTTTTGCTGAAGAGATTCTTTAGATTTCGTTGGCTATTTTATACCATGGCGGTAATGAAAAATGGCCTCATTTGGTCCTGAAAGTCATGAATGTTGATATTCTACAGTCCTGTGGCAACCCTGTATGAAGTCAGAACATGGTATTGCCTATTGGTGTTTATCCACTACAGTCACTTCTTTAACTTGCATATCCCTGTTAAAGGCTTAACTTGAAGCCTGTAGGAACATACACATCCTATGGGTTACGCACAAGCCGACATCATCACATACAGCCCAATAATGATGTGATCAACTCTCACTGTTGACCGTTTTATGGCTGAATGGGACATAATGTTTTTTTTATCCCGCAAAGCAGAGATGTGACAAACATTACTTCAATAAACCCGAAGAGATCCCAGATAGCATTATACATACCCTGATGTGGTATTGGAAAAAAAAAGTCTTTTGACTGCAACTTTTTAAAGCCGGACTGGTTTCTATCCAAGTTGGATCCCATCGGAGAAAGATTTAGGTTTGCTTCGCATATTTGTACTAAAGACGGCTGTCACATCTTCTTCATTATGAAAAACAATTTTAATTGACTTGTAAGTTATTTGTACATGTATGTGCAAATTTTGTACGTACAGTTTCCCACTGATTGCCACCCGAGATGACTGCAGAGTGAAGATCAAAGAAATGTGATTTTTTGGCAACCACTGTCAACAGCTGGGAATACATGTTAATGCGAGACCATGCAAGCTTAGGCATCACTTATACCCTGAACGTCGCTATACATCTGAATTATTGCTGAATGCGACATTAAATTTAACTCTCGCTCTCTCTTTCTGCCTTGAAATTGATCAGGCCTGGCACAGCAGAGTGCGTGGGGCTACAATGAAACTCGCCACTGTTGTCATTTTCACTATTCTGAGCTACTATGTGACGCATGCATATGCAGTATATTACTTTCTGCTGAAGTGAATCGAAAAATCAAGTTTGTCACTCTAGGATGTTGGTTTCTGTTAAGTATTTGCCTGAGAGAGACAAATATCTGCTTGTTCTAGTACTGAATTAAATTTCTAACTTTTTTGCTGTTGGGGATAAAAAATTTGACACCGCACTAAATTTGTGGTATTGCCTGTGTGAAGCTAGAAGTTTATTTTATTCGGCCTAACATTCTCATCTGAATCGGAGTAGAAATGTTGTTAACTGCATATCACAAATGGGTTCATCAAGAATCAAACACCCAAGTGAGGAAAATACAATCTCTCAACACTTTGGTAGGACCTGTAAAAAATTATTCCTCTTCTATTTTGAAGATTGCCCATTTAGAGAGGACGGGTCACTACCTGACCGTGAAGGACAACCAGGTGGTCCAGTTGCACCCGTCCACGTGTCTTGACCACAAGCCCGAGTGGGTCTTGTATAACGAGTTTGTGCTGACCACCAAAAACTACATCAGAACTGTCACAGACATCAAGCCAGATTGGTAAGGGGATCATTTTTGCACTTATATTATTCAGGGTGAGAAATAGAAAATAAATTCAGGTTGCTCAAGGGCAACTAGCTCAGCAATTTTAGGTTGCCCTGAAGAATTGTAGGTTGCCCTTGACTATTGTTAATATTTTACTACTGTTTATCTCACATTAGGAGGTTACGGGATTTTCGGCAATACGATCTGTATCTGTATGTAATTTGTGTATTTTATTCTGAAAATTCAAAGAAATCTATTGAGAATCAAAGAAAATCTCCAATATTCTCCAGTATCGCCCATTTTGCCACGCTAGCGTGCTGGCAGGAAAGATCGTCGCCACCAATTACTTTGATATTCTGATGCAGTTGGCTGCTAGCCTTCTTTCAAGTCGAAGCCACAGGCACATATGTGAGTCTTCTCTGTCCTGTTTTCGAGTGAAAACAGTTCATCAAACGCATTAAAACAATAAATGTTATCAAAAACAGCAGGCTTTTCGCGACCACACTGTCCAACATGGCAGTGTGACTAACGTCACAGGACCTACGACGTACAGTAGGCATTAGGACTCGAACGCGAACTGAACTCTTGAAAATCCCCACCCCCAGTTGAAATCCTGCCTATATTAAGATGGGCACCGCCCAAGTCAGAATCGCCAGTGATTTTCATCAAAAATCACCAGAAATTTTCATCAAAAGTAGGTCAGCTCAGAACTTTTATGGTAACAGTCTCCTAATGCGCCATTCCAAAATAAATAACGATCGCCGATTTAATTTTACAATTTTTTAATTAAAGGAAACAGATTGAATAATATAGGTTCAGTAGATTTCAAGCTTTACGTGTGAAAATACATTTACATCTCTTTAATGGTTTTCAGTGCCCTTGTACAGGATCAAACAACTTTTTGAATCACATTATTTTCCCAACAATACAACAAATTTTTATATATAGTACTATAGTAGAAAGGTAGCATTTATGTAGTTTACGGTAATTCAAGTCAAGACCAACACCTTCTATGCACAAGATAATAATGATTCTATGTCATTCTCCTGGGCATAACCGGTACAAAGACGAATAAATAGCGTCTCTACGTCACATTGTTATCTAGATATACGAGACAACACATTTTGGGCATCGGCAATCTGATGAATGTACTATTCCGGTTTTCTATGTTTATATTCTATGGCGGTTGATCGGTGATTTTCTTCATTGATAAACGTTAAACCACCTCAGCTTCGTTGTGTGAATCGGAATTGCTGTGACATACCAACACACTCCGTGGCAGTGATTCTGTATCCCCTAATCAAGGAATCAAAATGGATCAAGATTTGAAATGACAAGAGAAATTTAGACATATTTTGTTTACACATGTAATTTTTTGTTCAAATTATATCCAAGTGTGATATATAGTCAATATTCAAGAGGTACAAAAAAACCCCAAAGTATGTCCTCATATTTTCACATCCATGCCAAGAAATACTGCATTGAAAAGGGGCCATTTAGCCTACCCTGTTTTATCGCTCTAACATGTCTAATCAGCAAATGGCGGGGTCATATTTCTGCTGTCAAAATTGTATTTTCCTCCAAAGTCTTAACCCTTGAATCCAAGTCACACACTCTCTGTTTAATAGGGCCATGTGACATACAGTGGAAAGGGGATCAATGACAGGGTATTTTTAGCAGCAGTGGGTAATTTGACCTGAATGTGGTCAATGATGAAGTGTTTGGATGTGAAATAGGATACACGTTAAAGGCTACAGTTTATATACACAATGTATATCTATAACAATATACTGAAGTGTTAATTATAAATCTAATTTTAATCAGAATTATTTCAGATCAGAACTTGCTGGTAACAATGCCCTAATGCACGTTTATGCCAAAAATCAAGGTTCTAATGTCAACGGTTCTCCTTATTTTGCCGACGAAAGGATTTGGATGGACTGACTGACTGACTGACTCATTACCGGACAATTTGCGATCTGTAGCCTACTTCGTAGGAACATGTGAGTCATTGTGAACTTGAGAGAGTCCGCGCGGACCGGTGAGATCAGCTAAATAAAAATGGCAGCGCCCATTGTGAGAAATAAACATTCTATCTTTGGCAATTTTTTTGTCGAGTGTTTTTAACGGAACAGTTTATCATTTCAGTTGAAATTGATCGAGTCCTGGGTAACATCTCTGCAGATCGTTGTCTTTGTCATTTTTTATACCACCGAAAGCATGGTTGCCTGACAGGCCTCCATCTTGTGGCGTGAGGTAGCCCGGCGGATATTTATGCTGCCCCGGGCAATCGGGGCAAATTGACACTAATGTTACAGTAATCCCTCTAATAATTCGATCACAGGAAGTGAAATTTCCCACCATAAAATATTGGGGTGGTCAAAGTTATTAGAAGAGGAAGTTGACAAAATGGTTCATAAATCATGAATTCAATCAACCATTTCTTTGTTAATTAAATGATATTAGAGAGAGTGATCAAATTTATTAGAACAGCCGATTGAATTTTGTCCCCAAAATTGGGGGTGATTGAATTTTGATAGGGGGATTGAATTATTAGAGGAATTACCATACTTCAGTTTCATTGACCAACTGAATGGGGTAAATTCTTCAAACCGAAAACCTGTTACGATTTATGTCCTAGATAGCCAACGGAATAGGAGCTGAATGACATTGGACAGGGAGGTTTTCCATTCACCTCCAAATTTGGCAACAGGTTGTATTGCTGTACTGCTTTTGGATTTGAACAGGTCATACAGTGGCGTTTGAGTCTCCAAGTATGAACCACAAAATATTTATGGAACTGTGATATATGCACGGAAAGGGAAATGTCCATGTGCCACATCAGTCGTATTCTGAAGAAAAAATGTCACATTTGGTTTTATCTCCCCTTTATTTTTATCAGAGTATTCTTTACAACTTCAGACCAAACTTTTTAATGTAGTATTTGAGTACCTTTTTAATAAGTTCATGCCATACACTATATTTTCCTCTTATCTTGTAGGTTAATAAAGATTGCACCACAGTACTACGACATGGGCAACTTCCCGATGTGTGAAGCAAGACGACAGCTGGAGCGAATAATCGCCAAGCTGGAAACGAAGCAGTATCAGGAAGGATTCTGATGATTGGCCAATGGATAGCATATAAACTTATCTCGAGAATTTCTATAGCTGTGAGAAGAACTCGACACATTGTATTCCCCGCAATCACACTTGTATGATTGACACCAGCAGAGCTCGTGTTACTCTGTATATACACTGTTGAAAATAATCGACCAGCTTTCAGTGATTGGTGGTAATTGGGGTTTACGTGTACAGTGAAACTGTGAATACGGACACCTGTGTAAACCGACCAGTCTCTAAATACCAACATTAGCTCGGATCGCAATACTTAAATTTTAGGTATTTTGAACCCTGATGAACCCGAACTGTCAAAACCAACACTAATCCGGTCCCAAGCATGGTCGGTTTACACAAATTTCACTGGTGAATATGTAAGAGTGGAAGTGACAGAAACTTGGCCAGAATTTGGCGGCATTGATTTAGAATATTCCCGGCAAGGTGTGATTGACATTGTTTCGCCAGTAACACTGGGTACAGACAAACTTTTACACGTGAAACGACTTTTAGGAGGACTACTTGAAATAACATGATAGCCTCCCCTCCTTCGAGCACTACACTTGTATGATTATAATACTGTGAAACAACCGGAACAATTGAGGTAAACAGATCTAGGCCTTGGGTGATTACTGTAATATGAGAATAAAGGATTTGTGACGAAATGAGAAAGAAGTCACGCCTGAGTAACTATTATTTTGTGAACTGCGTGTGTACTGCTCGATAAACAGTTCAGACTGTGTTTTGCAGCCAGTGGGCATTCAAGTATTGTATACGCAGTGAGGGGGTGGTGGTCTGAAAATCAAGATTTTTTCCTATTTATGCTGGGTTAAATTTGCCATATGAGAGGGGGTACAAAAAATACAAAATTTTGTGAACGTAATACTGGAAATGGAGTGGTCCAACTCCGTGATAGTGGAAATCGAATGAAGCCATTTGTATTTACGTGAATAATTTCACCAGGGTCTGAAATAGCGGTGAAGACCAGTTTGTTGACAAAACTGTCATAAGTGATATTTATGTATATCCACGTATATATGATTGATCAAAACTTTGAAAATGATTGATCAAGACGGAGTTTATCTTGATCAGTCTGAATACATCGTTGGACAGTTTGGAAATTGGCCGTGTGTCCTTCCCATCGTGCAATGCGCACTGAGAGTAACCTTAGCTCACTGAATGTTGTAAGTATAGGCGGCAGCAAAAAACGCAAAAATAAATAAAATTTTCCAGATGCCTTGGCTCTTTGGACATTTCAGAATAATTCTTTAGGTGTTTATCACCCTTTTATACTTCTTGACTGATTCGGATGGCTTGTTTAAATGGATCGACATCCCAAAAATGCCCACTTTAAACACGGTACCAGAGATGCTGAATGTGTCCTGTTTACCTTGTGAACTCTTATTGTACCCATCTTTGCGCAGGCATCCTTTCAAACTGTCAAAGGTTGTATTCACTCATTTCAAACCCTGGTGCAATGGTCAAGTTTTACTTCCATCCATTGTCGCTGTATCCATGTTTCACTTTCACCTGCTTACAAAAGTCTATTGCTGGGTTATGTTAAATTCTGTATAATCAGAAATCCTCGACTTCTAAAACGGTCTTGATTTCCCGATATTTAAGTTGCAGAAAATATGCGGTATTGATATGTAAATTATGCACAATTAAATGTCAAAGGAAAACAAAAAGGCTTGTGCGAGTTAAATATATTGGGGTTTACATGTATTCCTTGATGATCTGATCACATCCAACATCTGACTGTAGCAAGCCAGTGTTATGGTGGTCAGCCTGTAAGCATATTTTCGTTCTACAGATTTTGTTCCATTTCTTCTGAGGTTATAGGCAGTAATTAGGGATATTCATTCGTCGGAAATGTCCATTGGCGCTCTGATATGTGTTTCATGGCAGGATATCTTGCATTTCCAGTTCTCGCTTCCTTATGCACACACGGAGACCACGTGTGTTCGAGTTAGATTGGTAAATGGCGTAGGTGTTGGACGAGAAAGAAATGTGAACAAAATTTTGTACCTGCACGAATGTTTTGGCATGAATTCAAAACGGAGAGGAAGCCGATATTATTGTATATACTAATGCCATTTACAAAGTAGGTAACACCATATTCAATTATTTATTGGATGACACTCTCTTGGTAAAGTCCTGTGCCAGACTCGAACCCGTGCCTTTTGATTTGGTGATGTACATCGCGAGATAGGTCCCGCTGTACTTGCGGTGGCTCTGAGCTGATTGGCCATCATGGCAGAGAGCTGACTGGTATAATCTCATCTCGATCATATTCGTTGAATATCATACCTGGCCATAAGGCTGTCACAAGCCTGGAAATAAGCACCTGTCATAACTACTTGTCACCCCTATTTTGGAAAATGTTCTGCACCATGACCTCTTTACCTTTGTAAATGGAGATTCAAGCTGGAGTAGTTCATCATGATCTGCAGGGGTGTTTTAAAATTTGGCAGGTACCTATTTCCAGCCTTGTGTCAGCACAGGTTTGATCTGCCCAGCCAGGTGAAGAAAACATCTGTCTTGTAGTGACGGTCCGGGTATGCAGGTCTTGTAGGGTCCTGGTCTATGGGTCTTGGATTGGAGGTCAGATAGGCAGGTCTTGTATTGACGGTCCGGGTATGCAGGTCTTCTAGGGTCCTGGTAAATGGGTTTTGAATTGGAGGTCAAATAGGCAGGTCTTGTATTAGGGTCCTGGTGTATTGGTCTTGTATTGGAGGTCAGATAGGCAGGTCTTGTATTGAAGGTCTGGGTATGCAGGTCTTGTATTAGGGTCCTGGTGTAGTGGTCTTGTATCGAAGGTCCGATATGCAGGTCTTGTATTGAAGGTCTGGGTATGCAGGTCTTGTATTTGGGTCCTGGTATAATGGTCTTGTATTGGAAGTGCGATAGCAGGTTTTGATCTGAGTATGGAGGTCTTGTATTTGGGTCCTGGTATGGTGGTCTTGTATTAAAGGTCCGATATGCAGGTCTTGTATTGAAGGTCTGGGTATGCAGGTCTTGTATTGGAGTCCTGGTATAGTGGTCTTTTATTGGAAGTGCAATAGCAGGTTTTGATCTGAGTATGCAGATCTTGTAGAAGGGTCCTGGTGTAGTGGTCTTGTATTAGAGGTCCGGGTATGCAGGTCTTGTCAAGGTCCGATATGCAGGCCTTTTATTGAAGGTCTGGATATGCAGGTTTTGTATTAGGGTCCTGGTACAGTGGTCTTGTAGTGGAGGTCAGATACGCAGGTCTTTTACTGAAGATCTGGGTATGCAGGTCTTTTTTTGAGGATCCTGGTATAGTGGTCTTGTATTGGAGGTCAGATAAGCAGGTCATGTATGGAAAGTCCGGGTATGCAGGTCTTGTTGCGAAGGTCAGATATGCAGGTCTTGTATTGAAGGTCCGGGTATGCAGGTCTTGTGTCGAAGGTCAGATATGCAGGTCTCGTATTGAAGATCTGGGTATGCAGGTCTTGTCAAAGGTCAGATATGCAGGTCTTGTATTGAAGGTCTGGGTATGCAGGTCTTGTATTAGGGTCCTGGTATAGTGGTCTTTTATTGGAGGGCAGATAGGCAGGTCTTGTATTAAAGGTCCAGGTATGCAGGTCTTGTGTCGAAGGTCAGATATGCAGGTCTTGTATTGAAGGTCTGGGTATGCTGGTCTTAAATTAGGGTCCTGGTATAGTGGTCTTGTATTGGAGGTCAGATAGGCAGGTCTTGTATGGAAGGTCCGGGCATGCAGGTCTTGTATTGGGGTCCTGGTATAGTACATGTAGTCCTGTATTCGAGGTCAGATAGGCAGGTCTTGTATGGAAGGTCCGGGCATGCAGGTCTTGTATTGGGGTCCTGGTATAGTACATGTAGTCCTGTATTCGAGGTCAGATAGGCAGGTCTTGTAATTGGAGATCTGGGTTTGCAGGTCTTGTATTAAGGTCAGCAGATTTCTGTGGACATGCAGCTATATTCTCTTCAAAAGTGCTGCCAATCAATAATTATTATAGGGACCTCTAAACAAGTATTTCTCTAAAAAATCTTTCAACCCAGTGGAATAGACACTGATAAATAAAACAAAGTGTGGTTTGCATGAGAAAATTAGTAGTTCTTTAGATATGGCTGTGCAGTCAAAAGTTTGAAATGCACAAACCATCTATTTGCTAAAATTTGTCCCAGACAATGACATACAGAAAGTTTTGCATTTATAAGCTGAGCAGAGCCATCAACAAAAGGCAATCGGCGATAAACAAAGACCTGAGCTGAAGTGTTTTATCTCTGTCATTTACTATTCAATGTCAAGACTTATCTCTAATTATCAAAGTCCATCTCTCCAATGTTTGATTGATATTCTGTCAAACCTCTGTATGAACTTGTGCAACAGTTAACCAGGTTTTGTACACATGTTTGTGGTTGTTCCCTTCATCGTACAGCTCTAAACAGGTATATTTCCAGCTTCTGAAGCCCTGCAGGGTGCTCCTATATTTTTGACAACCTCCTATTGTTACTCAAAATCTCACTCCTACAATTTCTATATTATTGGTCAAATGAATCGATTTCATTTCATGAAAATGTCTTCATTTTTTTTTTTTTTAAATTCAGGTAGAGCCCCTAACCCCTCTTTCATGTCTTTACCAAGGAGGGGGACACCCCACCCCCAATGATTTTCCATTTTGTCTTAAAAGGACCTCCATTTTGTTAAAGCTGTATGCACCTTTGTGTATTTTTGTCGATGTTTGATGGCTTTATGTACAGTATCTCGTCGACTCCCTGTCATTTGTTCCTATAAATTCTTATAATTCAAGAAAACAATTCCCATATTTCTCCAATATTTTCATGAATAAAACTCCTATATTTTGCTGTTTGGTCGCCATGACCTCTGCCAGCTCTAGTCCAGAAAAAGCTACGGGAATTCTTCTAATAATTTCAAACCTAAAATCCGGTGTTGATCAAATTTATTGGAACAGGAGGTTGACAAAATGGTCCAAAATCATGGAGGTCCATTGGTTTCTTCATTGAATTAAGGATTTTTGAGGGTGATCAACTTCAGAAGTATTAGAACAGCCAATTGAATTTTGTCCACAAAATGAGTGATTAAATTTAGAGGAGGGGATTGAATTATTAGTCTAAGGATTTTTACTGTGGCTATTTTATGGCCTAGATACCGAGATATTTTCCTTGAAGAAAACCGTTGCCATCACCATGATGAAAGAATTCTAGCTTAAGCTAACAGCCCTCAAAATTCGCTATGGCATTTAGAAGTGCGGAAGCAAAATCTATCAAGGTCATCATTTGGCAACTACTTGAAAAGCTGTAGATCACGATCAGGCCAATATAAAAGTTGCATCTAACAATTTCGGTAAACAAACCGATGCTGCTCACATGATACTGAAGCAGAGTTGTCTCCCTTTACAACATATATCGTTTATCGGGAACCACCATTTATGTGATTTGCCTGATACTTATTCTATGGGTTTCCGAAAGTGTATGCGGCCAACAAGACTAAATATGAATATAATTGATTTATAAAATTTGAAGAAAAAAAGTGCAGAGCCAAAAAGCATATGCCTCCGGGTTTTTTTTTTGCAATAAAGTTGAATGCTATACACATATAAATTCCATTATTTCTCTTGATGAACCAGCGAGTAAAAAGTTTGAAAAGGCCAATCAGAATCTAGTCCAGCAGGTGGATTATTGATTCTCTTGTGGTAGACCAGTAACAATGAATGAAATTGGTCATGAATATAGCGGTTTTGAATACAGAACCAGTGAAAATTAGACCAGACAGGATAAATGTGTAGTATTTGACGTTATGTATTGAGTGGATTGACCTGCCTATTCATTGACCTGGGAGTTGCTTTAATATACAGGTTTCACAAAACTACAATCATATATTTTTGAGGTTTCTTGAACACTATTGCGTCATGGTTATTTTTGGGACACTATCGAGTAGTTGCCCTATGCCAGTACCATATGTAACTAGTAAGTTTCTGCTTTTTCCACGTTTCCAGGTTTTGGTCTTCTCCAGTTCAGGTCTCGCGATGTCTTTGAAATGGTTGCATACCCATACTGCAATAATAGGAATACTTGTGTTGGGTCTGTATGTCAACGAGTCAGTTGAGTACGATTCTGAGAGTTTCCCCCACTTGTCGCAGCAGTCACCGTCAGACGCTCCTGCAGTACAAGCTGTACATATGACCTTATATGGCAGTCGGCTAATGAAGATGACCTGGCTGAACCCTGTTCATTACAGGCCTGGTAATCTGGTCTATGACCCCATGTGCAAGTATGGGAATAACAGAGCTCTCAACTTTACGGCTGTCGGGGCAGCTTACACCTACACGTCGGGGATGTTCAACTTTACCCTTAACAATGCCCTAGTCGACTTGAGTGTATTGCCGGATATGTACGGCAAAGTGTATTACAAGTGTGGTGACACAAAATACAGATTCAGCGAGATATTCCAGTTCCAATGGCAGAGACCCACAGTACCACAGAACGACGCGAGAGTGGCTCTGATAGCAGACCTAGGGGTCACAAACGGCTCGGACACGATCAATGCCTTAGCGGATTACTGCATTAACGGGCTGGTCAAGATGGTGGTCCACGCGGGCGACATAAGTTACGCCGACAACTTCAGTCGACAAAAGCTGAACAACTCGTACATCTGGGTTGAGTACATGTCAGAGATTCAGCGTTTCACGCAATGTTTTCCCTATATGACAGCGCCAGGGAACCACGAAAAACAGTTCGATTTCGCCGCGTATCGGAACTGGTTACCGATGCCTCAGGAGCCCAGCGGATCCAGCTCCCCCTACTGGTACTCTTTCGACTACATGGGTATACATTTCCTCTCCTTCTCCACTGAGCACGACTTCAACCGAACCTCCGACCAATACCAGTTCATGAGGGATGATCTGATCCAAGCCAACAAGAACCGCGCCAGTGTGCCTTGGATTATCGTGTTTGGTCACAGGCCCCTGTACTGTACCTCCCTCGTAGCGGAGTATCGATGCGTCTACGAGGCGCCGGTATTCCGCTCGTACCTGGAAGACTTGCTCTATGAACAGAAGGTTGACGTGTATCTGTGCGGACACGACCACAGTTACGAGAGAACCTATCCTGTCTACAAGGATAAAACTGTACAGAAGAACTTTGTGAATGCAAGGGCACCCGTCTATATTGTTGATGGTGAAGCAGGTAATGTACATACAGTGTCCCTGAATGCTTAAATGTAAAAATCTCAATAATTTGATACTCCAGATGTAGACTAAATTATCTGATAATACAATCCCTCAGATGCAAAGTAAAATTCACCAATAATTCAGTTCCTCAGATGTTCAGTTCCTCAGATGTACAGTAAAGTTCTCCAATAATTCAGTTGCTCAAATGTACAGTAAAGTTCTCCAATAAATTCATTTCCTCAGATGTAAAGTTCTCCAATAATTCAGTTCCTCAGATGTAAAGTTCTCCAATAATTCAGTTCCTCAGATGTACAGTAAAGTTATTCAATAATTCATTTCCTCAGATGTAAAGTTCTCCAATAATTCCTTTCCTCGGATGTACAGTAAAATTCTCCAATAAATTCATTTCCTCAGATGTACAGTAAAGTGCTCCAATAAATCAGTTCCTCAGATGTACAGTAAAGTGCCCTAATAATTCAGTTCCTCAGATGTACAGTAAAGTGCCCTAATAATTCAGTTCCTCAGATGTACGGTAAAGTGCCCTAATAATTCAGTTCCTCAGATGTACAGTAAAGTGCTCTAATAAATCAGTTCCTCAGATGTGCAGTAAAGTGCTCTAATAAATCAGTTCCTCAGATGTACAGTAAAGTTCTCCAATAATTCATTCCCTCAGATGTAAAGTTTTCCAATAAATTCGTTTCCTCAGATGTACAGTAAAGTTCTTCAATAATTCAGTTCCTCCGATGTACAGTAAAGTGCTCTGATAAATCAGTTCCTCAGATGTAAAGTTCTCCAATAATTCATTTCCTCAGATGTAAAGTTCTCCAGTAATTCAGTTCCCCATATGTACAGTAAAGTTCTCCAATAATTCAGTTCCTCAGATGTACAATAAAGTGCTCTGATAAATCAGTTCCTCAGATGTAAAGTTCTCCAATAATTCATTTCCTCCGATGTAAAGTTCTCCAATAATTCAGTTCCTCAGATGTACAGTAAAGTTCTCCAATAATTCATTTCCTCAGATGTACAGTGTCTGGTGTCCGAGATTCCCAGGTCAAAACATTTGAATACGGATAATTTCATTGGCTCGTTTTATGGAGCGGGCATGCGACTTGATGCTTGGGGAAGCCGACATCGGGCGAAATACACGGAGAATGAAGTCAATGAGCTAAGGGTAGTGTTAAGTGAAATGTGAAATGCCCTTAGCAAGTGAAGATGATCTCCACATGGTGACAATAATGTGTGGCATATTTGAAAAGAATCCAACGAACACTCTTTGCTGTGCTGCGTTCACAAGAGAAGTTAACGGACGGACGATGCCATACCATAATACGTCCCCATCAAAATTGACAGGCGTATAAAAACAAGACTGTTCGGAATTCTTTGGATTTCTATTTTATTAAAGCGGATGGAAGTACTATTTTTAGTGAAAATGCATGTAATATATGTAAATTATTATTTTACAGGGAGTCCAGAACCTAATGACCCAAGTTTTCTGCCCGACGTAGACTGGAGGGCCAATTTCTACAACAGTACCGATAACGGACTACTCTTAGTTCAGCCTTCACAAGACTCCTTGCAGTTTGAGTATCGTAGGACTAAAGACTTTAAACTCATCGACACATTCAATCTGATAAAGCGTTGATGTTGACGTCTTCACAACCAAACCTATATCTGAGTACTATATCTTCCCCAGGCAAGCGGAGTCCTAACACAAAGCCCCACTCCTTGTTGGATTAGGCCTGGTACACACAGGCAAGTTTTCCTTGACAAGTGAGACTAAATTTATGGAAGTCTGTAGTGGCCATCAGCTTACTTACAAGCTTGTGTTATAAACGATGACCGTACCAGAGCAGGATATAGCGATTGGCCGTAACAGTCTTCCACAGATCTGATCTCACTTGTCAAGGAAAACTGGCTCATGTGTACCAGGCCTTAACAGTGGACATTAAACGGTGTGTCTTGCATCGACCAATCAAAAGCTACTTTACAAATAAACATCTCCATGCACAGTCTCCTAGTTTTAAGGAGAGTGAATAATCACTCTCCTAACTTTTTCTTCAGGGGAGTTTTTGATCACTCTCTTGGAAATTGGCAACGCAATTGGTGGTTCAAATAAATTTTATCACCCTCTAAAATCGGTGAAATAATGGATTATGCAAAATTTGGAACCATTTTGTCAACTTCCTGTTCTAATAAATTTGATCACCCTAAGAATTTACTGTGGGACATTTCACTTCCTGTGATTGAATTATTAGAGGGATTACCATAACAATAGGATGATGGGGGTTCTTTAGGACTGATCCATTTTCTGGAGTAAGACAGGAACTTGGGCGATAAATAACACTCAACGAGTTCATACGCCAGGAGGCACTTTTTTCCCTCAGAACATAGGTGGGCATGTGTGACAATGCATGGGGTGGAGTAGGGCTTGTAGAAGGACCTGCCTGGTCTCGAGAAGATGAATAGGCTACATGTACGCCTATTTCAGTCTCACAGGCATACTTCATAGTACATGTACTTCACATGGGTTGAAAATTAAATTCATCCACTCAAAAATGTTTATAGAATTCTGACCCTGAAATCAAATTCACAAAACTAAATTGCAGTCTCCGGAATTTAATCAGTAGAGCATGTCAACAATACTGGTGACACTAGATGATGAACATACTGTACAGGCCTCAATTTAAGGAGTGCTGATGGTAACCTCTCAAAAGGTTACCATGAATTCTACACTGGTAACCTGTGGGAACCTATTGCATAATTAATATTAACCTAATGTCATATTATTAGTCAAAATTATGGGAACCTGAAAATAGGTTACCACTTGACTATTTTTCATAAGGCCACCTCCAGGCAACATGAAAACAGGTTACCACCTTAAATTGAGGCCTGCTGTAGGTAAAACTGTTGCCGCATAATTCAAAATGTAAATTCTATATGTTTTCCATAATAAAATGATGGCATTTCAAAAAACAAACCAATGTTGACACAGTTAATTATTTGAGTGATACAATTACGTTATCATCAAAGTGACTCCATCAATAAGTGGATCTCATAATCTACCCTGTTATATTCCATTATTTTCCGCAACAAAAATATAAATCAAATAGGCATATATAATATATAGAAATCCAAGCAAATTTTAGCATATAGACAATAATAATTAAGCACTATTGATCTAACGAAAGAGTAAATTATATTAACTTGTATTAACAGAATAAAGTGGGATGCACCCAACATGCATTCAGAAAACTGATGGCAGATTTGTTTTAATATAGAACTTAAAAGTGAAATAAAGCGTACATTTGATGTGAATATTCTCGGTTACATGTATCTTTAACAATAAATACTCTTTATATATAACTTCCATTACTGTTGTATATTCTCACATACAAATATAAAACACTTAGACATGAATTATCACAAAGATGGGAACACTGTTTTGTCTATAATCGTGACAATGGTTTGGTAAATAATAGACCATGCTCCACTCTTTGCCCCATGATGACACCCCTTTCTAAACCATACAGACTGCCCCATAGACCTTTCCGGTGATCACCTGTAAATTGTCGGGTACAAATCCATTGGAGGGCTGGTGTCAAAGGTTTATAAAAATTTTTATTACTTTTACAGTGACCAATAATTCAGCATGTTTAATATTTCCTGAAATAAAATATTATTGAGTGAGGTTAATCAATTTATTACATAAGGCGTAGAATGGCGATATCATGGATTAGGAAGGGGTGTCAAAAGGTGTCACCATGGGGCAATGGTCAGGGCCTGGCATTTTTGAGCCCGTTATAGCGGGCTTGGGTGCCGTGAAAACGAGTTCTCAAATGAAAATATATATATTTTTTAGCAAATTCCCTCTCCGAACAGGCTGAAACCAATACTAAAGCAAGTACTTTTGCCAAATATTAAGTTAACAGGCTGTATTTAGACCATTTCTCCCACAACTTCCAGGGGCTTTGACAGTTCCACATCGCGGCCTATCTCACTACAACTTATCACAATCTGCGCCATGTATGGGTGCCCAAACTAAAAGTCTAGATCAGGCCCTGATGGTAGTACGCCTCCTTGGGCAAAGAGTTAAACCAGAATGCATTTGTATCAATCTATCATGCACATCAGATTTATTTAAATAGATTTTTCAGAATTGCATGCAACACTCCCCAATTATAAAATATCATATATGGTACATGGTCACCTATGTGATCTCAAGATTCCTGTCGAATTCACAATATGTGCTCAACGGAACACTTGAGTGAGAGAGTGTAGCTCTTCGGTTAGGAGAGGTCACAAGTTCAATTTCTGTTGACTCATTTATTCTTTCTCACTCAAAACATTATTTCATTCACTATTTCGTGTCCTACAATCGATCGTAGCAAGCCGGTGTGCATATTTTTGTTTAACAGATGGTATGTTGGAACTTTGCATTCCTTTCACATATATTCCGAGTTTGTGGGCAATATTTAGGGATATTCATTCACGGGAAGTGCCAGTCGTCATTCCGATAGACTCTTTCATAGCAGGACATCTTGCATGGGGAACGATGCTATTTTTCCTGCGAAGTTTCAATTGTACGGTTTCTGTATCGTCTTGTCTGGCACTATTTTGTACTTCTTGTCATTCTCTATTTATTGCTGTCGGATGTTCTCCAAATTTAAATGGATTTGATCAGTTTCAGAACTGATATTATGAAAAGAGTGACATCGTGTGCATCTTTCTAGGCTACAGTGGTCAGTATTATACAGGCTATGGCGATGGTTGTTGCTGACCACCACAGCCCATGTGGTGTCACTCTTTGTCACCCCCCACCACATAAGTGGGGGGACTTAGAAACATCGGGTTTCCATAATTCCGTCCTTCCGTTACACATTTCTTGTCTGACCAAGAACTACATGTACTGAACTGATTGACTTCACATTTAAGAGTGCCTGGACATCAGTCAGAGGACGGTTGAGATTGCTTTTCAGTTACCTGTGTAATCCAAGATCGCCACCGGCAGCCATCTTGTATTGTCAGCAGGTGGATCTTTAGAGAGCAATAACTAGTGAATAATAATTATACAGAAAGAAAAAGAAGTGCAGAATAGTGTGAGACAAGAAGATACAGAAAACTTGAAAATTAAACTTCGCTGGAAAAACAGCATTTTACCCATTTTCGTATTGCAAGTGCAACTGGTCCTGTCATACGTGAAACAGAATAATCGGAATGACAGTCGTCATTCCCCTAATGAATATCCCTAAATATAGCCCATAACCTCAGAAGAAATTTCTAAATATTACCTCGTCTGCTGTATGAAAATATGCACACCGGCTGGTCACCATCACACAGGCTTTCTACTGTTGGACATAGGGGGTGGTATTGCATCATGGCACATCAAATTTCTATATCATGGTCCACATACATGTAAAAGTTTGGTTCTGTTTTGTCTCAAATTAAAGCAAGCTTGGTTATATTACATCCCATATTAAAGCATTCTGTCTGACAGACAACATGAGCAAAAATACAAAATTGATACAAGTAAAATGTAAATACACATACGGTACATACAATAAGACATATACATACAATAATACATATATTTTACATACATAGAAAAATATGTACCATTGTACATTTACATGTTGGATCGGACTTTTCACAAGTAGACATTCTTTCATATTTCAGACAAAGAGATGTGACAAACGTTACTTTGATAAATCTGACACGATCCCAGATGCATGTAGGACCCTGGTGCAGTATGGAAAATAAAATTTGTATGAAGTAGTCTTGGACTGGGAACTTTATTGGTTTTGATCGGAGGTGGATCTCATCAGAGACTGCAAGATATGGGTTTGTTCAGCATATTCATACTGAAGATGGCTGTCGTCTGGTAAATGGCATATATACGTCAGTAAATTGCATATGTCGGCGGTAACATAAAAGTGCCAAACCAACACAAATCTAGCAGTCTTTGAAAAGATCTAAGTGGGATCAAAACCGGTCAGACTTTACAAAGTTTCCAATCCAAGATATTACTCCATATGAGTTTTGTTTTCTGCACCACACCAAGGTACGTATTATATGGCAAGTTGTTTTGGTATTTATTCGTGTAATTTTTATATCAAATAAGATTTTTTTATATCAGAAATACTTTTTATATTAAAAATATTTTTTCATATGAAAAACTATTTTGATAAAAAAGTCTTCTTTTTATATATATGAAAAAAAGAAATATTTTTCTATCAAAATTAAAATTTTTGATATTGAAAAAAGATTTTTTTATGTTAAAAATAAGAAGAGATAGAGAATTAAGGTTTAACGTCGCATTCAGCAATATTTCAGTTATATAGCAAAAAATAAATGAATATATACCAAAACAGTACACATTTACTTTTGATTTCAAAAATAACGGATAAATATCAGAACGGTTTACCCGCATAACTAAATGTTTACCTGGCATCACTCCAGGTTTATTGAAATAAAGTTTGTCACATCTCTTTAATTTATTTAACCAATATTTCTTCAACCGTCTATGAAAATACATTTCTGCACATGTAACCACTTTTTATCTAGTGAAAGAACATTGGTTATATATTATCAACTGTATTCCGATATTCTGGGTAAAGCATGCACATGTATGTATACATTCATATTCTCAAAAAAAAAATTCAAAGTGATGTCATTTTTGGCTTTCGAAGAAACAAGATCCCATCCTTGCAATCATATTATAGCTGCTCTAAAAGCTACCCACAGCATATCTGGCAAATTCATAGCTTTTCACAATTATTCAAGTATATCGATGGTAAACGATGGTAAAAATGCAATGGCCCATGACCGAACAGATATTGGATAGTGCAGTTTTATACTCCATTATGATAGAGGTGGCATCAACTTTAATATGGGGGCATCCATAAAGTATGTATGCACTGAGAAGGGGGAGGGGGGCTGAGGGGTGGGTGGGATTTCAAAATAAACCAACATCCCTTCCAACAACTTGATAGCATAGTTGGGTTCGATTTTATCTGACATTTTTCTGTCAAAATGACAAATGGAAATGCCAGACTTCCCGAATCCCTTTTTGTGGTCCTCACAGGCTGTTGTCTACAGTGTATCCTCAAGCACCCAATACCAGCATCCTGGACTTTCTGAAGGGGGTCTCCAAGGGAATTTCAGTTTGAAGTTTAACGTCGCACCTAACCTTATTGATCACACGGCGACGATGACCCAAACAAACATACCCTAGCAAAAACCTAACCTAACCAAAACTATTTTTTTTTTTTTTTTTTTTTTTTTTTTTTCCATTAAGCCCTGGACATGCCACTGGGCATTTATTGCCTGTTAATGACCACGCCTTTACAAAACCCCTACAATTCCCACGTGGTCTGGGGTTTGGGGATGATGGATGAAATAATTAAGTTGTACTTTACAATAACTCAATAATCGCGCGGTATTTACTCATAATATAATGGTGATATCAATAATAATAAGAGTAGTAATCATAAGTAAAAAAAAGGATCGTCAGTCAAACTGATATCTATGATTTTTGTTTCTTTGTGAATAATGTTTTTTGTTTCCAAGACGTGGCCGGTCTCTATAAAGGACAACACAAATTCAAGGTAGAATAACAGAAATAACACAGAAAGAATCATTCGGGTAACATAAAATCAGTCGCTTGTCCATTATATGAGCAATGTCCCATGATATCGTGGCTGATAACCAGAGCATATTCAACTGACTATTTCCCCGCAACAGGGGAGGAGGAAAGAATCAGTGTAGGCTGGTAGGTATGAGGATAGGATAGAGAGAGGTATTGACCACGGAGAGAGGGAGAAAGGACAGGGTTGGGGTGGGGGTATTTCCCATATAATTGAAAACTCGTCTCCAACTAACCAGTCGATATTAATGACCTAGTGATCAGATTGGGTTGTGGTATAGTGTCACCTTACTTAGCTGTTGTCAGAGGACCCCACTTCGCTTCAAAACTTGTCTGACACATATTACGTATGGCTATATATTTTTCTATGTCCCTGGTCTTAAGAATCAATTGTCGTGCTCCCTGAAAGACTGGTTTGATATTGCAAGATCTACAAATATATATATACCGCTTTACCAACAGTAACAAATGATTGACAAGAACAGATACGGTATTACTTAGAATAACCTGAGAAACCGATGGTTCAGTAATAGAAATTGCCAAATTCTTTGCCCAGGTGTGCAGATCTATCCATATTTGTTTTGAGTATATACAGTAATAAAATAAATGTACGAGGGTTTCTCTCTCCTGGTTACAGAAGGAGCACATCTCGGAATCGGTCTTACCCCACAAATTTAACAGATGGTTTGTAACAAGTATTCTATGAATAATTTGGTACTGAAAATACTGTAAATTTGTTTCTTTCGTTGCACTGTAGATACTATTATATACGGAAGACCAAACAATATCATTATTGAATGCTAGTTCTGTCTCCCACTTTTGGTGATTATTCAAAGGTTTTATTCCAACGTTGTTCAATAATATTTTGTATAAGAATTTCGAACACTTTTGCCTCATAAGTCTCCTATATATTTCCACTTCAGCAAATATGGTATTTTTGACAAAATATCCATTTTTAACATACCTACGTTTTTCAGTTGGAATATTGTGTATTAAGGCACAGTGGAGGATAAACTGGGAAGACTTAATTCCATACTTATCCTGGAGCTCCTTGAACTGTAAGAAGCGCATTCCGTCTTGGCTCAATAGGTCGCTTAGTGTAGAGGCACCCCGCTCAGACCAGTTGGCAAGATGCCACCATTCTGAATTAGGGGCAAGATCAAACAAAAGGTTATTTGTTGCCATATTACTCGAGCTATCTCCATCTAGACACTGCGCCCATGCCCTTAGTACATCACGCCAAAACAGATTTTTCATTTCTTTCTGCATGGCACGTACACTTGATGAGTCAAGGTTCCAAATATTGTGTCCGACAGGTTGAAGGGTCCTATTAACTAATATGCCAAGAACATCTTTACTTTGTGCTACTCTCTTTATCCATTTTATTTTCATATACGAAGCGAAACTCTTAAAATGAATCATATTTAATCCCCCCTCGTCTTTTGGTGTGATCACAGTTTTACGTTTGATTTTGTCATGCTTACCATTCCAGATAAAGTTAAAAAGGATTTTTTCAAGCTCAGTTATGAAGGAAGCATCAGGATCAGGTAGTACTTGAAAAAGCTGCACAAGAAGTGGGAGAATAAACGTTTTAATAACGGTAATTTTCCCAATCGGAGTTAAATTTCTCCTACCCCAACTTCCTATAATATTTTTTATAGATACCAATTTGTGACTATAGTTTTTGTTAACCGTTTCTTTCATAGTGGGGTAAAACCAGATTCCGAGTAGTTTATAACCTCCCGGGTCCCAAGTTATCCTGTAATGAGGACACAGTTTTACGGAGCTTCCTTTTTCTTTACCAATCCATATAACCATAGACTTCTCAACATTTAAACACAGGCCAGACGCGGAAGAAAACTCATCCAGGATACCCATAGCTCTCGCGAGAGATTCACGAGATCCATCCAAAATCAGAGTCGTGTCATCGGCATATTGTTGTATTTTGATCTCGGAATTTTCTATTTTAATCCCCTGGATAGTTTTATCTTGTTTTACGGCGATGGCGAGAGTCTCTGCGACTAGGATAAATAGGTATGGGGATATCGGGTCCCCCTGTCGACAACCCCGATTTAGGTTAAAAAACTCCGAAAGGTATCCGTTATTCATAACACAGCTTTTCGAGCCATTCTGGAAGACTTTTATCCAACGAATGATGTCCGCTCCAAAATTAAATGATTTCAATGTGTTTTCAATATAATCCCAGGAGACCGAATCAAAAGCTTTTTCGAAATCTATCAGGAACAGAAGTCCTGGAATATTGTTTTCTTCTGTATAATTTATGATATCAAATAAAAGTCTAGTTATTTCTCCAATAAAGCGTCCCTTCATAAAACCTTTCTGTGATTCGTCAATTATTAACGGTAAAACTTCCCTGATTCTGTTTGCTATACAAGTTGAAATTATTTTGTAGTCCACGTTTAGTAAAGAGATTGGGCGCCAGTTTTTTATGAGTTTTCTATTTTTTCCTTCTTTGGGCAGACATGATATATAACTTTGCTGTTGAAAAGGCGAAAGTGTTCCTGTTCTGAAGGCATGTCTGGCTGACCGTAAACTACCAAAACTACAAAAAATTTCGAATTTCGAATTTTGAAAACTAGGCTCTACAGGCACTGGTGATCACAATGGATCGTCAGAGAGCCTAATTTGTTTGGCACTTTAATACCTCCTGTGCCAGACAAACATGGTACAAACCATGCTGCCCTAAGCTGGAGGGCTCAATATGGATTAATTGTCCATTTGCATATGAGAGGATCTCTGCCGACATACTGTCTTCTGCTGGTGAAAAAAAGCTATGTAATGACCCATTTTATTTAATCACTGGGGGTTCCTGCCTCGCTGGTTCTGGTGTTCATGTCGGAGCTGTGGTAGGGATATCCGTCAGCTCAAACAGTTTGCCTGTCTACCTTTTAACGGAACTTTACCAAATTATTGGCATATTGTCACACCTTTTTCCCTACGAAGTAGGCTTTCATTTGCAAATTGTCCGGTAATGAGTGAGCGAGTCCATCCGAATCTTTTCGTCGGCAAAATAAGGAGAACCGTTAACATTAGAATCTTGATTTTTGGCATGAAGGTGCATTAGGGGACTGTTACCAGCAAGTTCTGAGCTGACCTACTTTTGATGAAAATTCTTGATTTTTGATGAAAATCACTGGTGATTCTGACTTGGGCCGTGCCCATCTTAATATAGGCAAGATTTCAACTTGGGGTGGGGGAATTTCCAAAAGTTCAGTTCGCGTCCGAGTCCTAATGCCTACCCTACTTCATAGGTCCTGTGACATTAGTCACACTGTCATGTAGTCACAATAACATTTTATTTTTCAGTAAAAGGGGAGGACTGTCAAAAAAAACTTGAGCGTACATACTTTCTGGATGCTCCCTGCTGAACGATCTACATTAGATTTGTGTAAATTATCCCAGTGGCCAAGATCATCAGTTTCTCGGTGGGGCGTGTGTGAAACACTTGAAATACACATTAATGATAGCCTCATCTTTCAGGCTGCCGAGGCCACTGATAAATGGGGGACTGTCTGTGTTGAATGTATTGGTTTTATCTCTTATCTCGGTTCCGTGTAGAATAGAAACAATGAATTGGGATTTCTAAACATATGACAAGCAATGATAGTACTAGATTGGTTAACTCGTCAACTGTATACATGTATCCGTGCAATAGACAGGTAATGGCCAGCATTCGTTTCGCTGCCGTTACGGACTTAATTCGAATTCAAATTCTATTGGTTGATATTTCCAGCAACCCGATTGGTTATCACAGTTCAGGTCGCCTTTCAATGGACCATGATCATTCATTCTTCAGATCCAGGGTTCCTACCCTTTGTGAAAGATAAAATTCCAGGACTTTTCCAGGTCCATACAACCTTTTTCCAGGACCTTTAGGTGAATTTACCTGGACATTTCTTAACACCTCATACCATGTTTCATTCAGCAAGTCCAACGATGTACATTAAAATGAAATGAATATGTATTTCAACTATCACGTTTCATACAGATTCAACTAGATTCGAAGAATAAATTCAATTTGTTAGAAAGAAAACCCAGTAATTGATTGTGGCCGATATTTTGGTGGGGAGAGAAGACAATAAAATTCAAGGACTTTTCCAGGACTATTTATAAATATCGTCGGAATGCAAGTATTTCCAGGTCCTGGAATTTATTTTCTCAGAATTCAAGGAAATCCAGTACACTATGAACCCTGCAGATCTGTAGGACTTTATTCGGACCTCAGATTCCGCAATGCGGAGAACGAATCTAGATCAAGACAGACTTTTGAATCGACGATGCCAGCCATAACCTGTCTACTGTATGGATATACAGGGGAGATAACCAGTATATCATGATGCCAACATTGGAAATCCCAGCTTTCATAGTAAAATTCATGGCTGAAAAATATTATGAACAGGATTAATAAACATCCATCTTTTACAAATGTATGTACAAATACCACCAGGCCAGTGGTAAATCTTGGCTCGTAAATATAGCAGCTGAATGTAAGGACAGTGAACCATTGATGAGAACTTGGAATTCCACAAATATCACAAATTGTTCTTGTATGGTTGCTGACAGGACAGTTTGAGTTTTAATTTCATCGCTGGCCAAACTACTTTGATGTCAGACTGAAATCAACAATCTGTCAGCAGTTGAGTTGGAATATAAACAGAACACTTTGGCCTCACATCTTGAATAGAGTATGAGATAGGGAACTTAAAGCTAGGGGGCAAATATCCTACCGAACCAAGATCGGCGAGTATAATATTTCTAACCCGGAGTAGGAAATTCGGTCTTTGGTCAGAGAGCCAGGGGTATGTTTCAATGTACTTTTGCCAAGATTCTTGTTCAGGGAAAACTACACACAAAATGGAATGCACTGTTGCTTTACCTCCCTTGCGTAACTCTTCACTGTTTCTTCCAGAGTTTGCTTCTGTTTATAACAGGATGGAACATCTGTGTAGGTCACAGCCAGACGAAAATGTTAATACTGCTCCGTAAAAGGCTGAATAAACAAATTACTCGATTCACAGGCACCGCTGTCATTTTTTTTGTTTTAGCAACATATCAACTTTCTTATTGCCCACATCAAATTTCAAATTTCTCTCTAAAAGTTTTGCCAAAATAATTTTCACTTAGACGATGTCTCGGTTTCATTTGAAGAAAATAGTATTGTTGAAGGCCAACTCAAAGAACATGGTTGGTTTCATATAAATTGTATTAAAATAAAAAAAAAATAGTTTGCCAGAAAAGATGGATACATTTGGTCTGTGCGAAAGAAATATAATTAAAAGAAAATAAAAACCTCCCGCTATCGTCATTTTCTTCAAAAAAGTGCCTGTGAATCTAGCAATTCTATTCAGCCTAAATTCAATGTACATGCTACAGGTACTACCCAACACATGAGTTATACCGTTCCATAGGTGTCTCTTCCCATTCTTTCATAGGGTGTTGATTTCGATGTTTTATGGTGCTTCACAGCGTAACATGCGAATCCGACAGCGATTACCAAGAAAACTACGAAAAGGATGAGGAGGAGCACCATGGTAACTATGGCAAAGGGGATTTCTGGGTACTCCGCTGGTATGAGGTTACTGGAGTTGATCATGAATCCCAGGGCCCAGCCGAGATCTGCGTTGTTCACCTACAAATAATAAGAAACAAAATTTGTCTTGAAAGTGAGAAACAACTTAAGAAAATATGTTGAAACTTGAGGTGTTTTCCTTCAGGCTTCTTGTATTCATTGCATTATATGAACCAAGAAATAATATGCAAAAGGAATGTGACAACTCGTCTACATTAGGTCATACAAAGTTAATGTCTTGTTTCTCAGGTTCCACTGCATTTCTTTACCACTGGACCCTATTTATTCGTATTTCCGAAAACATAAAAATACTGCCACCGCATCCATGATTTATATACCGCTGCATTTTTTTATAATCTAATATTTTTCCTACTTGTAGTTATGATTTTCATATCGGTTCATGGATTTGATACCACACTTTCGAGATTTCATTTCGTTTTCATCGACTATGGCATATCAGGATATATTCATCGTAAATTTTGTTGGTATCCACATGCATTGTAAAGACGCACCTCTCCATCCGTATCTTCGATTAATGGACTATTCTCCAGGTGAATGCAAATAGCATGTTGCTGATTTTGTTCAATAAACTGGTCGAGGAAACAAATGGCATCTGCCCCCCCCGCCAAAAAAAAAAAATAACTTTCTCATCCCACTGCAGTTACACAGCAGCATTTCTAATGTCATATCCCTAACCAATGGCACTCAAGAATACCTCCTTCAATAGAAAAGATGACAATGGACCATGCTCATGAGGATAATGGATCCGCACAATGTTTTACACAGTAGATGACTGACAACTGGGGAAAACATACCAACTGTTGCTGATAAACCAAACCAAATTGTGGAGCATTCTCTTCAAAACAGCAAGACCTCTGAGATCTTGGATATCTGCTGCTGTCATAAGCATGGCTGTAGTCTCCCCCATCTCTCAAACACACAAATTACTACTGGGAAATGTCTGGCATGTATTCAGCCCTCATCCAAGATCACAACAGCCATTTCATGCAGAGTTTTTTTTGTTCATAAATACAGTTCATTGTTACTGGAATAGCTGTTAAAAGTAGAAGATACTATTACCACTTAGCAGGAACATACCTTCTCTTTGAACTGCAGTGAATTCCAGATGGTAGAGTTGAACCCATAGCCCAAGTTGAGCAGGGTTAACACATAGCCTGTCTCAAAGCAATAATATGGCAGGGCAGCTGGGTAGTCTGTAGGCATATATTTAACCTGTGAACAAACATATAGTATGATATAAAACGAACATATTCATAGACCTGCAAGGTTGAAAAGATAAACTCATTAATTTTGTATAATAATCTCTTTATCACCATCCTCGTGAGCCAGTGTATCGACCGATCTGATAGGATCGATACATTGGCTTGGTTAGTTACCCATGGCATAGTAGTTCTGAATATAAACAGCGTGAAGGGCTTTCTCCAAACCAAACCACTCAGGAGCACTTTCAGCCAGCTGATTACGCTAATCCGCTGAAAGGTTTGAGTTTTGATTTCATCTCTGGCAAAACTGCTTTGATTTCAGGCTGAAATAAACATTGGATGTCCAAGCAAAACTCAGAGGCTTCAGATACTGACGAGCTAATTCAAAACAACCATGGGGATGAAATGTACGAGAAGCAATGACTCCAAAACTCATTCAAATTATGAAAAATGTCCAGTTGAACCCCAGGATTTACCTAGACTTGTGAAGATGCTTTATCACTGGCTCAAAATATGTGACATATTGGAATTTTCAAGAAAAGGCAGAGATTTGTTGACAGTATTCAAAGTTCTGTAAGACTGACAGTATATAAGGTCTGTTAAATGATCAGGTCTGGTTCTATACATTAGAATGCAACCTTGGGTGCTGTGACAGTGTGACATTTGTAATAACCATGACAACCAACCTCATTCCACGAGCTGTTACACAGCTGTGTGACTGCTTCCCTGAACTGGGCCAGACTGAATGTGGTGTTTCCATTTGTCAGGTTCAGAAACTGGACTTGGTAGAAAAAACTGGAAAAGGCCTGCGAGAGACCATAAAACACAAGAAATTAAAATCTCTGCTGCTTTTTGACAAAGAAAATCACAAAAATGGGGATCTTCATTAATAATGCTGAAAGCTAATATTATTTTTTTTTTCTTTTTCCTGTGAACTTGAAAACTTTTATGTTCAAATACTGAAAGAACGAGTCTGTCACACCAAAGTATTTGTAATTATTTCATAAATGAGCTTGAATAGATTATTAATACAATTCCAGTTTCAATTCTAGCACCAAGGCAGACGAAAATCGCAGAAAATCACAAGAAAGATGTCCGAGGATGTGCCATATTCATATTTTCAAATATACTCACATAGAAATCTCTTGATATGGGTGGTTGAAATTTCCCATTGAAAGAGCACCTAGAATAGGGGCAGGTTTGGGTGAAATTAAACAGCTTCTTGGTCTGAACCAGGCACTGTTCAGGGTCACTTTGACCTACAAAACTATATACCTCATCCTGCATGAAAATAGAATAAAACACACTTGTGTTTATAACATTCCTGAATATGATACAGTGAGTGTAAAGGAAATCAGAGCAAATGGAGAGGAATTGCACTGTATCCCAATCGGAGCAGATAGAGGGTCATTTTATCCCAATCAACTCAACCACAAAAGTTTATCAGGGTGCAGACAGAACCCCTTAAGGACAGGAGCCCAATAGGACACGAGCCCAATGGGCTTATTCCAAGCCCAATGGGCTTATTCCAAAAGTGGACACAAGCCCACAACTATATATTTTGATTGTTAAAACCTGTCTTATATTCCCCAATCAAAATATATAGTTGTGGGCTCGTGTCCACTTTTGGAATAAGCCCATTGGGCTCGCATCCATAAGGATTCCTGTCCTATTGGGCTCCTATCCTTAAGGGCTTCTGTCCTGGACCCAAGTTTATCACCCTCATTTGGAAAGATGGCACAGTGTGAATTACATGTAGAGAGCCAGAAACGGGACAGCACATCACTCAAGCATAACTGGCACAATCCAAGGGAGACAAGCAGGGGAAATTTGAGCTGACCATTTCTCACCCAGGTTACTCTGGTGTTTATCCATGTATTCTTTCTCAAATCGAGCTGCACTTTGATATAGGAGACTAGAATAGAATTAATTTCGAAACCTTTTCAGTTCACTTTAAAAGTAGTTGTTTCCATGAATTTGTTAAAAAAAAAAAATCAGCCTAGATGTCACTTTCGGTATTCGATTTATCAGAATTCGAGTTCAGACTTCAAACAAAATATTTAGTATTACTAACCTTTTCTACTTCACGCTCCGGGAAAATTTCTGACCCAAAAGCCTCCAGTGCATTAGGGCCTTTAGAACAAGGTGCCTCGAACACATCATCATGCGACACCATCGTAACATTTCCCACCGGGCCACACGGATTTGATATCGTAGTAGTGTTGGGCTGCTCCTAAAAATATCAAGAATTATGTGATAAATTATTCAACTGTCGACAGAGACCGTTTCTCCAAAGTATTTGTTCTGATGATGGGCATAGAAAATTTGAGCAAAAGTAAGGGTTGTGAATGGGGGGAAAAAACAAAATAATATTTCTGTAATATATAATCTTCATACCGTGATCTTGTTGTCGGATACTTGAATATAATGGCAAACTAAGATACAGTACGTGGATAAAATAACATTCAAACCTGGAGTGACACGAACAAGGGAAAAAAAGTACAGTCGACCTCTGAAATCAGTATTTTCGCAGAAATTCACAGCATTTCGCTCCACTCAGAATCCCGCAAATGCACTTAGGCTTCACACCCCTTAACATTATAAAGTCTAGCTAGCTGTTTTACAGTGATCCCACGACCCCATATAAGTACCAGAGATAGATCAACAAAACTATAATTCATCTTCATTCTCATTCAATGTCTGATTTGGCAGGAATTTGCCACAAGTTACCGAAAGCATTACATGGCAATCCCTCTAATTAATTCAATCACTATAAATTCTGGGAGTGATCAAATTTGTTAGAACAAGAAGTTGACAAAATGGTCCAAAATCTTGCATATAATCCAATCTTAATAAATTAATATCCTATCAATGCTCCCCAATCGTACATGTCACTATTTAGGATCTTACGTATTTCAATTGAATTTGGTGTTCTGGGCGCCCATACCATGGATATTTAATAGCATTATGACATCATGGTCGCATCTGGACTTATCCATTTGCAGTCGGGAAGGGGAGATAGGTTCACTGTGTCCATTTACCCCAACGTTTACACTAAAGATCAGCCCATATATCTTCGCCGTATTATGGTGCCACAATGTCGAGACAGTGGCAACTTGAAAAGACAGCGAGCTCGCTAATTCGGCTGAACCAACCAAAAACTCTTTGTCATTAATGTTCCCACAATGAAGCGTTCTCGGGATTGGTTAACACGCAAGCCTGTTAGATCCTTCAAGCGACATATCCAAATGGATAGCAGATAGGATTGAATTTTAATTAGATTGGCATATAATCTATTATTTCTTTGTTATTTCAATGATTTTAGAGGGCAATCAGATTTAGTAGAACAGTCGACTGAACTGTCACCAAAAATTGGGGGTGATTGAATTTTGATAGGGAGATTCATTTATCAGAGAAATACCGTATGCAAAATTGTTGCATTGAATATCCAAAGGGATTGGCTTCCACACAAACCTGGAAGTTAGAATTTCTTACTCTAAATCACACAGAAATTGAGCTATTTTATACAAATTTTGAAATGTGTATCTCATGGTATAAAATGATGCAACACCTAAGAGGTGTATTGGCCACTCAGCCTTAAACACAGTTTGTTTGTATATGGCAACATACAAATGGCTGAATGAAAGATGAGGATTTTGAACATATGAGATCAGGCTTCACCGAGATACTACAAAATAAGTTCCAAATATTCGGAGGTTGACCTACAGCCAGGACACCAGACAAGAACACACAACAGAGTATGTGGTAAGGTCGAGGAAAAAGAACTCGGAGAAAAAAAACATCAGCATCTTCCATGTAAGTTTTGAAGTTAGTTGTAAAGCCCAACTCACACTACGAACATTTGTTGTATTAGAACAAAAACACTGTTCAGAACATGTTTTGTCTGCAGTGTGAGGTGCCCAGAAACAGAAAACATCTGTCCGGAACAAATGTTCGCGAAATCAAACTTGTTTGATATTGCGAACATGTTTTGCCCTGAAACAAGTTTTTGTCTTCAGTGTCTGGTGATCGCGAACATTTTGCCGAACATTTACCAACAGTTATCCAATCAACTGGCAGCTGTCGATCATGTGACGAAGCCGCTCTCACATGACACAACAAAATGGCCTCACTGCTTGATCACGGCGACAGGCGGTCAAGAGAAACTGTTCGCAGTGTGAGGTTACCATGAACAAAAACACGAACAAACTGTTCTGTTCTAATACAACAAGATGTTCGTAGTGCGAGTTGAGCTTAATCAGATAAGGACCCGACTAGAATTTATCGACTGACGGGATAAAAGGGCCATAACACTGTGAAAAATCAACAAAATGCATAAAAAACCTGAATGTGCACATCTGCAAGGTACTAAGCCTCTTCCATGTAGCTTTCGCAAGTTGTCCATCAAATAGTAAACGAGATATGGACCGGATAAGAATTTATCGACTGACGGGATAAAGGGCCATAACTGTGGAAAAATCATTGAAAAGCGTTGAAAAAAAAAGAATAGTGCACATCTGCAACATCCTAAGACTATTCCATGGATGTTTTGAAGTTATCCATTAAATAGTAACCGAGATGTCATTCGGAAGAAAAATTGTTGATGGATGGATGACTGTATGACTGTATGACCAGATGTACATGCTGATTACAAGACCCTGCAGTCCGATGGACTGAGGGGTGAAAACAACAGTTGACATCATACCGAGAAACACCACTGACATATTCAGACCTGCAAGTAGCTCACAGTGAATATATAGGAGGAAATCTGCCTAAAAAAGGAGAAATAAAGGAGTGTGAGACAGGTCAGTACTACACTGTTGGTTCCAAACTTGGTAGTTTCCCGGTGTTTAATCAAATTATTTCCACTGAATGCGGTCATAGTGGTGGTGATTAATGAGAACTGTTCTGCTGCTTGGTGCAACAAAGAGAGATTTAAATGTTTTAATATTTCAATATTTTTCTGAAATGTATTTCCTCATGCCAATTTGACTCATTTAAAAGCATTGGTTAAACTTTTTATGAGGAAAGTCAAAATATAGGAAATATAGGAGGCACTTGCAAGCATGCATATTTACCAGAACCAGCTGAGCATGTAGCCTTCGGACAGCTTCGTTGACGCCGTAGCATAGATAACTGTGAGTGTAGACCGTGTGATTGACACCATACAGGCGGAGTCGGAAACTGTAATCGTCCGGCAGACTGGACCTATCCCGTGGGGTGAAGGTGATCTGTGTGGAGGCCCCGCCCATGTCAAGGGCTCCGTGGGTTACTGGTGTGGGCGGCTCCTCACCGGAGTACAGCTTGACTGGCTTCTGTAGATTAATATAAAAGGATGTAAAGATTGAATTTTTGAGAAAATACAAAGTTCAACTTTCTCAAATGTACAGTGTCTATTGCCAAAGCACAGTAAAGCCTATATCTGCAACACAATCACGAGTTCCCAAGGTCTTGAACCCCCTCC
>JAVTVY010008611.1:0-48707 GCA_036873755.1 Hanleya hanleyi
TAGAATGCAAGAGCACTATAGTAAAAATAGAGAGCCAATGAAATCAGCCTACAGACCAAGTACGTGTTTTTTGGTCTAGGTTTGGAGCAGGCATTTCATTGAGGTACGTGTATACGGTGAGTGAAGAGACTCGTCCAACACGTATAGATTATGACTATAAGTTCTATTAGCCAATCAGTGGCCTAGAATGGAGCCAAAGGTTACCCATCCATGTCCAGAAAAACATTACCCGGCTGTACAAGAACCCAGATGTAGGCGCGGACGTCAGCGAAAGCACACCGTGAATACCCCAATTCGATTGGCTGATTGTTCGATCGCTGATTGGTTCTTTTTCTCGACCGCTGATTGGCTCTTTTTCTCGGCCGCTGATTGGTCCACATGGAACTGCCCATCTTTCCCAGGTTCATCTAGAATCCCCCTTTTTGTGCTCAAGCTCTGACTATAGCGATACCGCAACATTGTCTCATTGGACATTGGACCGTCTGACCTGGAGGTGACCCTTTGACCTTTTGACCCGCGTCCGCGCGCGCGCGCGCACTGCCGGGGATGACGCGGGATGACGCGCGCGCGCACTGCCGGGGATGACGCGGGATGACGCGCGCGCGCGCTGCGGGGCGCTGGGGCGGGAAAACACCCCGGCGGTTGAACATTGCAACTCTTGTATGTTTGGAGGTAGTGTTTAGTGAAAACCCGGAAGTGACGTGACAACCCACGTCACCTGCGTATATACTCCTGTAAAATAGAGCCGATTTTATTTCTTTGGAAGGGACAAGGTGAATTGCGCTTTTATACTACTAAACTGTGATGTAGATTACATCTTACATAGGCCTTAAGGCCGTGATATGCATATGAAGTATTCTGGGGCATGGTCAATACTTTCCAATTTTCCCTTCGTCTACTACTCGCCGATTTTTTTGATTTTTTATTATTTATTTATTTATTTATTTATTTATTTATTTATTTCCTCGAGAGCTTTAAAATAAGACCTCACTCTACCCCATCGGGCCACTAGTGCTCCAACATGTCCACCCCGTATGGATTGATACATACTAATATCCCAGTATATGAGTGTATATGGGTCTATATGGATCTATATGGATCTATATACAAGCCTACGCGGTACTTTCAAATTTTTTTCCATCGTATTCTACATGATCAACCTCATAGCTCATAGTAAAAGCCATAAAAAAACCCGATCACCCCTATACCCATTCAGGCTAAATATAGCGGACATGATCTTCGAATTGGTCTAGTCCGAGTTGTCTCCCTTGCACCAAAGTGTATAGATGGCGCTGTGGTTTGAACGACTTTATTATCCGGGGAAATTTTGGTGTTCAGTAGCCATTTTGTGTTTTCTGAGCGGGAGAACATTCTCTGTTGCAGTGTATAACGGAACTTTGTTCCATTTCGGTGTCCGCTGAGATGAATAATGTGATCTGCATCATGCATCGCCTGCATGTCACACGTAGACTGAAATCGAGGGAGTGTGCTGTGTTCCAGCGGACGCATCAATTTGTGTGATATCCGACAGGAAACGTGAAAATTGATATTCTTTCACAGATTTCGAAGTGTATAGGCCTACAGTTCTGGTGAGAATGAACGCAGCCTTTATGATCAGCGATTGAACGATAATGTAGGCCACCGAACAGGTTTTGTGGAATCAACATTCTGTAACGACTGGAGGGATTTTATCGGACATGTGCAGTACGGAACGCTTATCGTGGCAGTCCGTATAATTTGTCAATTTTTGTGTTTGGCACCACGACAGTGAAAGCTGATGGATGAAATTCTACTCCACGGGGAACGGTAACGAATGAATGGAATATCTTACCAAACTCTCAGGTAGGATGTGGGTTTCAGGAGTTCACCGGGTGTGACAATTTCTTTATAATGATTTGTGATAAAAGCGGGTAAAACCTAATGTCAAAATCTCCTTGAAGGTCACGGAGATGTCGATTTATTGCTGATCAGCTGATTTCCAGGACAGACAGACATTATTTCGGCTCTTTTCTCTTCGAAATTCTTGTAATTTGCTCAATACAAATAAATATTTAAATTGACTCTGAGTTTTCTGTTGGCATTATTTCAGCAATATTATGCACTAATGGGTTTTATCGAAAAAATCATAAGAAATTTAATGCTTTGGGACAAGGGGTACATACACAGCACAGTGGGATTCTTGCACTGCCTGACACCGGTGAGTGGGTGGGTTCAAAATGGCGTCTGTGGATTGACCGCCATTTTGAACCCACCCAATCACTATACAGTGGGTGAGCCTATATCTCGCACTCACTGACGCCGGTGAGTGGGTGGGTTAAAATGGAGGACTGTACATCACGGCCATTTTGTACTCACCTGCCCACTAGACTATAAAAAGCCTATAATTTTGATATGTATTCACCAATACACCATCATGAGTTTTCGAAGACGACGCGCCCCTCTGTTTACACATCATCCGACTCGAGACCCGAGAATTGCTCAGACAGAAGAACTCAGAGAAATCGTTGCCCATGAAGAAGAAGAAGATGGAAGTCAATTGACGATCATCTCCAGTTTTCAACGAGTACTTGAAGATGAATCCACGTTAATCAACAGTACCGAAGCACTCGCACAACAATTGCGGGAAGAAGTAAGAACAGAAGAAAGTAGCCGGCTGCGAAGACTGAGTGAACAACAGGACCAAGACATACACAGAATGGAAGAAAACGACAGTGATGTGACGGAAAGTGGCGAACAAGACGAGCTGCCCTGGCTAAATTCTAATAGACCGCCCACAACAACCACGATGACACCGCCTGTCTACACTGAAAGTATAAGGACTGAACACCCTACAGCCGGACCTCCTACCATTGCCGAAACTCCCACAATTTCAGCGGTAGAAACACCACAACCCTGTCGCCACCAAGTCGAGATAATCCAACTCAATGAACAGATTATGGTCATGCAGAGAGGGCTGGATGGGATGGAAACAACCTTGAATGGAATGGAAGCGCAAATTACCATACTCAAGAAAGAACGCCGTGTCGAGGAGAAAAAAACACAATGCAGTATCTGTGCGGAGGAGGAAAGTTGGTATGCCGTGTTACCTTGTGGACATCTTTGCCTATGCAAGGATTGCTGGGTAACCCTGACGTGTCAAGGTGCGATGTGTCGATGCATTGATGCCGGCGAGTCCCATTTGAAAATAAAATGTCCGATATGCAGAAAACATGAATGAGGCGTGAAGCGAATATTCCGCGCCTAAAGTGTGTCGTATCACGCTATCAACGGCCCTTTTCAGGGCCAACCCATCTTGCCGGAAGAGAAAACTTCTTTCCTAAGCACACCAACTAACACCAGAATGCCCATCATCCTTTTTCCCCAAAAAAAAAATTTTTCAAAAATTTTTTTTGAAAAACAAAAATCTTCATACGTCAAGTCAACAAAATTTTATTTTCAGGTAGAGGGTCGAGTCAGGTATCATATTGAAGCTGACGTGAAATGCTTCACAATGATACTTCACTCGACACGATTGGACCATTAGGGACGCCTCTAACCTCAAAAAAAATATTATTTTGAAGATAATTATCAACATCCGGTGAATGAAGATTTTTTATTTTAGAGGTAGTGGGTCGAGTGAGGTATCTAATGGAAGCTGACGTGAAATGCTTCACAATGATACCTCACTCGACCCGATTGCACCACAAGGGGCTGCCCTAACTCCAATAAAGGCTATTTTGATTTTTCTGCGCATGCGCGAAGTCCAAAGGCTATGAAAATAGCCTTTTTTTGGAGTTAGAGGCGTCCCTAATGAACCAATCGGGTCGAGTGAGGTATTAAATTGAAGGTGACGTGAAGGAGCATCTGATAGACTGGGTATGGGCTTGAATTAGGGTAATTGTGCGCATGCGCGAAGATGATATCAAAAATATCAATCTTGAAAAATAGCCTTTTTGGAGTTAGAGGCGTCCCTAATGGACCAATCGGGTCGAGTGAGGTATCAAATTGAAGGTAACGTGAAGGAGCATCTGATGAACTGGTGTAGGTTGAACTATAAGCATTCTGCGCATGCGCAATCTTCAAAATAGCCGTTTTTGGAGTTAGGGCAGCCCCTAGTGGTCCAATCGGGTCGAGTGAGGTATCAATGTGAAGCATTTCACGTCAGCTTCCATTTAATACTTCACTCGACGCACTACCTCTAAAATAAAAAAAAATAAAAATCTTCGTACACCCGATGTTGACATTTATCTGCAAAATAGCCTTTTTGGAGCTAGGAGAGCCCCTAGTGGCCCGATCGAGCCGAGTGAGGTATCAATGTGAAGGTGAGATGAAGGGCCATCTGATGGACTGGTGTGGGTTGAACTATCAGCATTCTGCGCATGCGCAAGAATGGAAATAGACGTTTTTGGAGCTATTTGACTATTAAAAAAAGGAAAAAAATGAACACTAAGCAAAAGTAAAAGGTTCACAAACCATACAACACAGGCAAGCTGACTGGATGACTGGCTGGCTGACTGGCTGGCTGGCTAGAGGTGAAGCAGACTAGAGGTGAAACAGGCAGGCTGGCTGGTCAGGTCAGGTAAGTCAGAGTGCTCGACAAAGTAGTGCAATTGAATACACCCCTTGCCCTAAAAATCGACTGCTTTTATACGTTTTCCCATGGCGGACCCAGAAAGTCCGCCATTTTAAACCCACCCACTCACATCCCAGGTCAATCAGTGCAACCGAGTGAGTGGGTGGGTTCAAAATGGCGGACGTCAAACGGCCGCCATTTTAAACCCACCCACTCACATAGCACTCAATCACCCCCGTGAGTGGGTGGGTTCAAAATGGCGGACAAAGAAAGTCCGCCATTTTAAACCCACCCACTCACATCCCAGGTCAATCAGTGCAACCGAGTGAGTGGGTGGGTTCAAAATGGCGGACGTCAAACGGCCGCCATTTTAAACCCACCCACTCACATTAAAAAAAAATTAACTCACGTATGCGAACCCCCCCTTTGGCAACCCAAAAATTCACTTCGCGCATGCGCAGTGACGCGCTAGCCTTCCGTTTTACTCATTGTATACTACTGAGCTCTTGTGAACTATACATTTTACAGTACTGGTATGAATTTTCCGTTGTTCTTCACTTGGAATTCTTTCCAAATATGGCTAATTAAAAAAAAAAAAATCTCACTTATGTTAAAAAAAATTCAGGTAAGGTTTAGTATGTCTAGAATCGTGTGATAGCCATATTCAAGTGTCGAAATACTTCATTTGAAAGCGAAAATGTGAATTAATGGTGAACTGCAGCGAAGGTAGAGAACTCATATAATCAAGTTTAGTTAATGTTTTTAGTAAATTCAGTTCCAGATATTTGTTACTGTGGCAAGAATGAATAATTTCCATTAGGCCTTGATTTCAGAATAATTCTTTATGTGATTATCTATGGTGGCTGATATCTGCTATGTCGTATCATCGTACTATCGCCCTATTTTTACTGGCGCGATGGTACGATTGCACGATGCGGCCCAGTGGGGCTTCCGGGGATTGACGTGGGATGTCGTTGTGCACACCGCAGGTCATGGTAAGAATAGGCCTCAGCTCCTCAGACAGCTTGTCGTAAGAGGCGACTAACTGAGGCACCCGTGGGGTTCCCGGGTGTGAAAAGGAATAGGACCCCACCCGTGTGGTTCCCGGGTGTGAAAAGGAATAGGACCCAACGTCGTGATATGACTGAAATATAGTTCAAATCGACGTTAAATCATATTCACTCACTCACTCACTCCTGGTAGGACGCGATGGCACGATGCGATGGTACGATGTTACGATGCGATGGTGCGATGTTGCGATGGCACGATGCGATGGTACGATGGAAATTCCTCCATCGTACCATCGCATTGTACCATCGTATCATCGTACCATCGTATCATCGTGCCATCGGACCATCGCGCTTCGGAAAAGTTGCTCAAGTCGCTTGATCAAACGAAAGTCATGCGCAAATAAATTGGCCGGTTCGGATAACCTGTATCAGTGATTAGCTTGTTTTAATGGATCTATAGCCTAATTAAAATGCTCACTTTCAGTACCTCATCCCTGATACATACGTTAGGGAATGTGCTTTGTGTCGTAATGTGTTAGCAAAGTTACAAATGTGTTACCATTCAGTGCAGAGCGAAGTGCCACGAACCACAAATTTACACCGGGAATCACGCGTCAGTGCACCTGTCAGTATGCCGGAGCAAACCTTTGTCTGCGAATTAAATCGGCGATGCCGAATTATCACAAAAAAACGCCATCTCTGTATCTTTCAATGAAATCGGATAGGCCCCAGAAATTGACACACTGTGAGTGTTACTGTTCATACGAACGCAAAAATGTTTTACTGTCCGAAACGCTATAAATGAACACATAGTGTTGGAAAATATGACAATATTTTGGGATCGAAACACAACGAATGAACATAGTGTTTAAATGAGGCGGAAAGACTGAACCAATGATGCTCCTAAACGTGTAGCTATGGACTCGCTGAATGTAATTGCATTGAAGAACTAACTCAGAAGCGGGAAACGCGTACCCCAGAGTCGAGTATAGCCCAATTCGGAAAGGGTTTGATCTCCCTTGTTCCACTAGGGGCGTGCTGGTGCAGAGAACTTCCGGTAAGTACCAAAGGCCGTCACAATTAATTTTAGTAATAAAATATTCCATTTTTCTAGAAAATTAACTTCCGAATGTACACGAATACAGGATCTATCGGTTCGCGTAGAAAATATCAACAGAATAGTTTTTCAAACAAATATTCTGCAATAGTTTATCAATATATTAATCAAAAAAATTGCGGGTGCCTTTGGTAAACGTGAAACCGAGGCGACTACTTCCCAGAAGCAGCTTTTTGTACCTCTAACCCCAAAGAACGGCAGTTATTCAGGGGGAGATCAGACACTTTCCGGAAATGGCTATAGTCCAGTTCGTCATACTCCATGATGATATAGTCATTTTATTTATATATCATTCTATATAGGTTGCACTATATGGTTCGAAAGTAAAGCTTAGGAGCTTTACCTTGACAGTTCTTTCTAATTGTCATTGGTTTGAGAATAGATATGTCTAAAATTAAGAGACCAATGATAATTTCATTCACCGATTGATTATCTCAGCGCGTTTCGTCGTTACTCGGTAGGCCTATACGGTTCATTGCTTTATGAACATAGTTCCTTTCATCATTTTTTTGTATAATGCTACCGTAATCTTCAAAAACGATCAACCGACATTTGAAAGTACGAACACATGACTTCTTTAATAATTAAACATTTCTGAGAGTTTGGAATATAGGTTTACAAGTAGCTTGCATGGATTTGTGGATCTTTCTTGAAAAATAATCCGCTTGCCAAATGCTCCCCGATACATTCTCAGTACTTAAAACGTATTTTGGACGACAAATTCGGGCTTAATTTGTGGACAAAACGGTTTTTATGACGTGGGTCACCCGAAACGCTCACCCAATCGAGAGAAAATCAAAGCGTTTTGTCCAGCGCAAATTTCAAGTGGCATGCTGTAAAATTGGGAAAGAGCAGACGAACCGTATATTTATTTCAGCGCGCGCGGCACGTGTGCGAGTCTACTTCTTCACCTCCGCATTGGAGAGTTGTCAAATCTGACGTGAAACGGGATGGATCTATAAACCTTTATTTACCCAAGTGTATCAAGTTCACGTTGGAGGTCAACTGGCAAATTCACTCGATATACCGCCCATTGATCGTAGTTTTATACAACAACAGCCGATGTAACGTCTTTTTATAGAGATGGCAGTACTTATTTTACCGAATTGACTTGTGCCTTTTGAGTCAGTGTAATAATTTATGTCTCACACGATTCAGATAAACATCCGATCTCGCTAATATTTTCCGCAAAAATCCATCTTTGGTCTTCCACATGACCAACAGGCGGCGTCATGCGCAATGCTGTATATATATGGCTTCGATTCAAAGGCAAGTTTCTTTTAATCAAGTTACGTCATGTTTTTCTTTGATACACCTTTAAAAATATCGAATGAGTGTCGAATGAGACACAAGTTCAAAATCTCAAATCATAAATATGCGTGACGTTAATCACATCTGAAGACTCCAGGAGACGCTGCATATGGTGAATATATCAGTCTCTCGCCTATTAGTGCCACTTGCTAAATTCTGCATGTGAAGAAACAAAGAACTGTCACAGGAATGTCACTACCGAAGCATGACTAAGATACTTTACAAAAGAAAAAGATTTGTATCAATAGCATTGGTCAATGATACTGATTTGACTATAACGGTATAATTAAAAACTGTTAACACCTCCTCTCTTGCAAGAGAACAGTCTCCACAGTCGACAGTTTATTGTATTCCTGCGTAGGGTGTTATCTAACGGTGACACTCTACATGGGGTGTTAATAATCATGTACCCCCATGCAGGAGAGGGTGTTAACTAACATCCCGCGGGGTGTAGCCATGTAACGAATCATTTCCAGCTATATCGGGTAGTATTTTAGGGCCTATACCCATTTTGGTGAGTGTATATAGGCAGAAGTTCATCCACTTCTGATATAGGGTTAAGCACAAAATCAGAAAAAAGGAATAAAAAAACACACTATTTTAGAAAAGTGGATGTCGGCCAAAATATAGTAGAGAGAGGCTGTTAAATGAAACTATTTAATTTTGCGATTCATTTATATTTACATTTACAATAATGAAGATCTACCCCGATGCATCTTTCATCTTTCTTTTGTCTTTTCATATCAAAATATTTCTTCGAAATTATTATTCGTCTTCACATCACGTAATCAAACTCTTAACGAACCGATCTGAAAACTGTTAATAGAAGAAAGATCTGAATTCAAAGAAGGAGAGAAAAAAAGAATGTGTTGTGGTGCAAAATGCAGGAAAATTGGCAAATCATGTTCGTATTGTTTGCCATCGTGTAATACGGTCCGGACCGTCTTAGAGGGCAAAACTGTAAATCTGTTGAAATTCCCACGTTAAATCGATGGTTAAGAATAAGCTCTATATCGGCTTATACCTCGGTCGATAACACGTCGTCCATATGAGCCCTGAAGAGCTGCACTTGTACGAGATGAGAAACTAAAATAAAAGCGATTTTCTTTTTCAGTTTTATTTTCAAACAGATCAGTTTTTTAATCAGTCTGCTGATTTTTAGATGCGAAGGGAATAACTGAAAAGAGGAGGGGTATAGGGCCCAAATTTTCATCATGCTAACTAAAATATGGCCGGGCTCTAACGAATGAGAATGCATACCGTTTACACGGGAATAAATTATTCATATGGTTCGATTAACGCGTGTTGTTTCTCCATCACACGTGCGTGGTGGCGGCAGAGTCTATATACAAACCGCTAACGGTATAAAAGGCTAAAACCAATCCAAGGAATATTTCTATTTAAACTGTTACTAAAAAGTATTTCGGTCGAGAAAGGAGTTTTTCTTCGCCTCCTTTATGCCCCTCGTCCAAGTTTAATCAGAATTGGCCGATGACAATACAAGGCAAATCGGTACATTTCGTCAGCTGATAATTCTCTCGGAGGGCGGGCAGTGTTAAGGGGGTGCACTTGTGGACACTGCGGTGTGTAGGGCCCGGGTCGAGTAGAGAAGGCGGCACACGACCAGTCCCGTTACACGCCCTCCGATTGGTCAGCTTATTCAAGGAGGCACGTGTCTCCTATTTACACAGTCGCACTATAAGAGCTCAGGGAAGGACTCCGTGCCAACAGTTTCCGCTCAGGAAATGTCGAGGCAAAACACGATTTAAACTACACCGCAAATTCGGAAGTGATTAATATTTTTTGTATTGGTGTTAAAAGATTAACGTTGAATTAATTAGGCTTATCGGCATATCAGTTCTTATTTGTCTTCAATCTATCGGCGCACAGGATACGCTGGTAGACCGGATAGACATTAAGGGGGAATGGAGACCCTTCATTTTGAACACCACAGTTTCTTGGAGGAATTTTCGAACTCGCCACCTTACCTGTCTCCGGACAGTGGCGGCAGTGTCGGCTCGGCATCAGTCTACTCGTCTTCCCAAAGCTCGCATTCGGATCAGGAAAACCATACCATCGGTAAAGTGAGAAGAAGAAAGCGACGGTGCCCGGAACAACAAGTTCATCAAAGACAAGCAGCTAATTTACGAGAAAGAAAACGAATGCAGTCTATTAATGACGCTTTCGAAGGACTCAGAACACACATTCCTACTCTTCCATACGAAAAACGTCTCTCGAAAGTTGACACTTTACGTCTAGCGATCGGCTACATCAGCTTCCTTACGGAACTAGTTCAAACGGACGTTCATTCAAAGGAAAATATTCACAATCAGCTAGGAGAACAACCGAGAAAAGTTATAATCCACTGTCACAGGGGTAAGAAAATTAATAATTACTTTATTTAAAAAAAAAATAACTATCATTTTAAGTTATTAGAATTTTATTAGCTTACCATTTTAACGCATTCCGAGATATCGAGATTCAATCGTTTTTCTATCACGTAATTTTATATTTTATTCAATAATGTAATGATTGCTTGCTTTTACTTTGAAATAATTATAATTTCGCAGAAGTTCGTATTTTTAAACTGTAATATAATAAAATTTCAGATTTCGCAAAATTTTATCTTCTTAATGTGTATAAAAACTAGAATTCTGGCAATGGGCAAAATATATTACGATCGTATATGTTTACGGTACATTTTAATTGTACTTTAGTACAGATTGGAATGTTTACATATACTGGAATATTTTAGAATTTTTTTTTCTGAAAATACTTTGCTGTTTATGTTGGCTGTCACAAATATGCAGCTATTTTAACCGATGAAAATAACAGATTCTTTTTTTTTTTTTGGCAAACAATATTGTTTTGTCAAGCGGTGGATGTTTGTCGTCAGCATTCGCCATATACATTATATATACATTTCCTATATATCTTTTGCTTTCGTATTGTTCTATGCTAGATATTTTAAATTCATATTAACTGTTTCATATAGAGAATATAATATATGTAGAAAATAAACGGAATTAAATCCCTGTTTGCAACTTTCAACCATATCCTAAAATATATTTGTTTGTTGCTTCTATATTTATGACTTTCTGATAAAACGCAACAGCCCATAAAGACACTTATTTATCGTCTCCTCTTGCAATTGATGTGTACGAATTAAAACTTGTTTCGAACCAGAATACTGCAGTCTGCCATGCAGTGATTTTCGAATTTCATAATTTTTTATTAAATTGACGCAATTGCCAGTCAACTGTCACTCATACGGTCAGTCATATATCATTGCTCTCCAGACACTAAGTAATATTCCCTTACTCTGGGGGTCGCTGGTTCGAATCCAGCATGAGATTCGGTCAGTTTTCGGCACTAGAATATGCGCTATACTAAGATAGTGTAATCCCAAAATAACGAAAATACTGTAATATTTTCTCTGTCCTAAGATTCGGAGCTGATTCATTCTAATATCACAGTCAGATATTATCCGAAGAATGTAAGATTCAGTTTTGACTCAAAATTGTATGCCTTTAACAAGAGATATAGAAACTTACACGCACATAAGGGGTACTCAAAAAAGGGGTACACTTTCATAAACCTGAGAAGCTTTGAGTCTCTGTGGTGTTAAATTGAGCCAGAGTCAACTGAAAACATCAAAAGTAACCGGAATAACACTAACAAGAATTATATATTTTTTTGGACAATTTGGAAGTGTACACATTTTCTCAATTCTTTCCATCGTGCGTACCACATCGCGTTGGAAAGTATAAATTCCGGATAAATGTTTCTCTTAGCTATATTTATTTTATGTCACATCCGACAATCAGTAGGCTGACGTCATTCACATCGTTAAGATCGTTTTTGTATGGTGTTGTATAGCACAAAATCTTTGTACATCTTTGTACATTTTACGGTAATGTACTGTAGTTTTTCTGCAGTAATGTTTCCAGCAATTTATTGTACATTACTGGTAACTTTGCTGCATTAAAACTACAGTTAATTTAGTACATCAAAGTTGTTGGAAAGTTAATGTACTGTACATTTTACAGTAAAATATCCTGATAACTTTGCCGCACTAAAAATACAGTAAATTTACATTTTAGGTATAAAAAAGATTAAATTTTATTGTAAATACGAGCTTATTCATTTTTTTATTTTTCCCAGGAATAGTTGATGATCCAGAACGATATGGGATGCCACCTCTGGCGGGTCACTCACTGTCTTGGACAGACGATAAGAAAACCTTACTGGGTCCCAATAACACGATGGTTGCGAAAATATGGACCCCTGAAGATCCCCGACAAACAAAAATGGATCCCGACTGTTCAAATATTCTTGACTCCACGTTAGAACTGGAAGTGTGACCGCACGTGTCAGTTATTAAAAATTATATGGGATTTTTTATAGAGTTGTAAAATGGTGCTGGTGTCTTTTAAAGAAGAAAACAACAATTCTATATATATCGGAACAGAGCAGATATTCTCCAGGAACGGGTTGTTGTTTATTAACATTTGTAAGAGGATGATTCCAAGGGGAAGGTAATCCAAGTTATCCTGCTGGACGGGCAACTAAAAAACTCTGACTTGAACAAGGCACGACGAACGTTGCCGCGCTGGAAAATAACAGCGTGCATCACTTCCAGAATATTTATGTGCGTATTGGAAAGAATAGACCAGTTTACAGAGGACAAGATAATTTCTTTTGAATGATGTATATATTTGTAAATAAGGTTATTTTTTAGAGACAATATTGGTGCGATTCCCTTGTATATAGAAACAACTGGTTACCAGGGTTGAGCGTCTCTTTAATATTATGACGCAATATGTATATTTCTAATTCGAATATGCGTATCCTTGTGAGCGAATGAGAGAGAGAGAGAGAGAGAGAGAGAGAGTGAGTATCTGAGAGTGAGGTAGATGTGTGAGTAGGACAAGAACTGGTCGAGACAGACATCAAGTATACTAGATGGATAAAACCAAGGTTATATATTTGTCCATTGCGAATCACATTTTAGTGCTATAGAAATCCTTGCCTCGTGCTATTCTATAATTATCACGTGCATGCTTCCTCCAATTTTCCTGATGGATCAAGTGTACAGCGTTTTGAAAGTGCAGATTATCCTCAATGTGACGAAAAACGGAGAAGCGATACTACTTCTAAGGAGAGAAGCTTTTGAACACGCCTTTCATGTGGACAAGGAACTCTCGTCCTGTGAATTTTACGATTCCTTTCAATGAAGGGTTTTTGTGCCAAATTAATGCGTGTTAAGAGTCTTACTGTAAATCTAAAAACGGGTTTCGTGTTATTCCAGCAAGCATTGTTGTCCCGGATTTTGAAATACTTTCCGTGTTTAATCAGCAACACCTATCGCGCTGACCCATCAACATATTCAGTCAGCTACGCGTTTACGTGCTGGTCCAAACGCGTTAGGTTTGAACGCGTTAGATCTATCTGACCAAACGTGTTGGACCAGCGCGTTAGATGTTGCTGACTGAACAGGTAAAATGTTCCAAAATCCGGGACAATAGCGCGTTGCTGTAACAACGGAAAACGGCGGTTTTGGATTTACAGTGTAGCTATAGATTCCAAGCTTCGTCTCAGCCAACCACATAATCTTCTCGAATATGCGCCCTTTTGATGGAATGTAAAGGTGTCGAAGGAACAAAATTCAATTCAATTCAGAAACAAGATAGTCCGTTAGGAACTGTAGGTTGTTGGCTGTCTTTAAATCCAGTTAAAATTACAGTTTTATGGCAATAGTGCCATATATGATAGAAGAAAATATCATCATGACGTATTTCATGTCATTTTATTTCATTTTGTTCATATGAGATGTCTTATATCTTTTCCCATCACAACTACTGGAATAGCATGGAACAATGAACGGGTACTTTTTCCTTGTTCTAGCCTGCCATTTGTCATTCTTCAATTTATTCGACACTATTACTGATCTATTCAATAATCTATTTTGTTGAAATCTAGATAATTTTAAAATAATTCACGCAAGCATATAGGATACTTACTCATTGAGTTATGATTTTAAGTCTTATGACATTCGTGATATTTAAAGAAAGTCATTCAATTAGCATAGCCACTCGTAACAGAGGGCGTTCGGACGAGTGAGAATCTAGTCGGTCAAGTATTAGTGAAAGTTCAACATGATCCATATACGACACTGTTAATGATAATGGATGAGTTTAGTCTCAGTTTGGTACCGTTTCGGCGTGATCGCAGCTCTAACAGGCCACGACAAACTTTGTTCACCAAAATGTCGACCGCCGTGTGCAAAACCTGGCTGTGACATTACGTGCAATATAGAAATATCTACGTACATAATTCCGTAACATATGCTATATACGCATTGATATATGTTATATAAAGAATTGAACATATGAATAATAAATATATATATATATATGCAAAGTGATATATAGACTTTTAGTTATGTGTCTAAAATGGATATTGCAGAATTTAGAGCAGAAAGTACTTTTTCATATAGGGATGAAAATTTCTCATGTCCAATGTGTCTGAATTGTAGTGACGATTTTACAATGAGATAAAAATCTCACATCTCCAAATAGTTTTGGACAGTTTCTGAAATATGCGCGAAAACAAAAATTTCCGGTCGATATAGCTGAAATTGTCATCCTCAGTCGAAGTTGCTTTTTTGCCTTACGAAGCATATGCTAATTCTATAGAGTGATGTCATTGCCTTTTGGAACATAACGGGTATACGTATATTTCCCAAATGAACGGTCGCATTTATATGTAGGTTACATATCCAGGATGTTCATGCATATGGCGTATACATTTCGCGCCCAGCAACCTGTCTATTAATACCACAAGGTACTGCTATAAATCTGCCTATTATGCAATATACTTGGCACGAGATTTGTAGATGTGTAGCACGGCGTTTTTTAGTTTATAAACAAAATCGCTTATCCAGCAAAACGATTGGAGACATGGACCACACCAAGTAATTATGATTGTCGTGGTATTCATATGAACGACCATAAACACGAATGTGCAATCGAAGTGCTCATCTTCATAAAATAGCTGAATATAGAGTATCAAAGGTTTGTCAAAAAAATGACATCTTCGGTTTGAGTCGATGCTGATAAGCCAGTCCCCAGTTTCAGCTAGTATGTGAGAATTGTTTTGCACTTTTTTGCGATCCATATGGCTGTTAAACGATTACCTTGACGGACAAAAAAATTAACTTTGGGTCGAAAGTCACATATTTGAATCAATATTTTCCAGATTTTCATCAACGATATCTCGAATGTTTTCTTCTGTGACAATATAATTAATGCCCACACCATTATATGGAGAAGAACTTCAGTGTAATGAATCCACGGGACTCATTACACGAATAATGTCCAGAAGAAGAAGACTTTCTATAAACGATATATCGATGACTGTGTCTTTTTTCATCAATCCAAGTGTACGTCGCGAAAAATGTCATACCACAGTGCGGATATGATATTCTGTAATCCTTATCTCGATGACCATGCCTTTTACAGCAATCCAAGTATACGTCATGATGACATTCTGGAAACGATATACCGATGAGTGTTTCTTACTGTGACAACAATCCAAGGACGCCATGAATAATCCCATAGAACACTACGAAGGAGGTGTTCTGTAAACGATATCTCAATGACTCTTTCTTTAATGACAAGAATCTATGGATGTCATAAATAATCTCTTTCCACAGTGTGGGTATGTCTTTCAAGAAAAAAATACCTCGACGATTGTTTCTTCTGTGACAGGAACCCAGAAAACATCATAGCTCTTCCTATAGTAGAATGTGGGAGAAAAATTTAATGAATGATATTTTGACGATTGTTCCTTCTGTGAGACGAATCAAGGGATTCCATATATAACCCTATACAAAACTGACGATATCTCGATGGCATTTTCATCGATGTTTTCTTGTGTGACAGGAATCCAGGGACGACAAAAGCAATGTCCATACCACAGTGTGAAGATGATTTCTAAAAAGCGTTTTCGTTTTCTCGTTTTTTTCTTCTGCGGCAGATATCCAGGAACGTGACAAATAATGCCCATACGAAATTGTTGAAAAGATTTTTTATAAACGATATCTCGATTACTTTTTTTTATTTTGTGGCACGGAAAAGGGCAATGCTCACACAACACTGTGACGAAAACTTTTATAAACGATACCTCGATGATATTTTCTTCTGTGGCAGGAATCCAGAGACGCCATATATATTCCCTCGCGGTACCATACTGTTTAATAAACGATATATTGAGGACTGTTCTTTCTTCCTGATGAATCCAGTGATGCCGCAAATAATCCCATACCAGAGTGAAAGAAGACATAAACGATATCTCCATGAAGTTGTTTTCTGTGGCAGGTATCCAGGGGCGACTTAAACAATACCTATACCACAATGTGAAAACGATTGATAAAAAATAGGAATCTCGATGACAGTTTTGTTCTGTGGTAGGTATCCAAGGACGATACAAATAATGCACGTACCATAATGTTGAGAAGAATTAATAAACGATATCTCGATGACGGTTTTCTTCTGTGGCAGGTATCCAAGGACGACACAAATAATACACATACCATAGTTTTAAGAAGAATTAATAAACGATATCTCGATGACTGTTTGCCTCTGCGGCAGGTACCAAGGACGAAACAACGTACCAACGTTGAGGAGAATTAAATAAACGATATCTCCGTGGCAGGTATCCAAGGAAGACAGAAATAATGCACGTACCATAGTGCTGAGAAGAATTAATAAAAGATATCTTGATGACAGTTTTATTCTGTGGCAGGTATCCAACGACGACACAAAGGACGTACCATAGTGTTGAGAAGATATTTCTAAATGATATCTCGATGATTGTCCAAACCAAACTACCAGAAAGATTTTATAAATGCCGCCTGGATGATCAGTTTGATCTGAAGAACATGTGCTAGGAAGGTTACATTTCTATAAACGATATCTCGACGATCGTTTTATTCTGTGACAGGAATTCAGAGCCTCTTCAATATCGCCCACAGAACATCTCATTTGGTGGAAGGCGATGTGTCCATGTTGGTTAGCGCGCAAGTCATGTATGGCCAGACGGCGGTTATCTTAGACGATGTGGCCGTGTTGGTTAGAGCGCCAGCATGTTGGTGTCCTGGACGATGTGACCGTGTTGGTTAGAGCGTCTGTCCTGTATGGCCAGGAGGCTGGTTTCAGGAGCGACGTGGGTTCGAGTCCCAACAGAGCCACTATTCCATTTTCTACACTGTACAGAAGACATTTTTAACAGATATCTCGACGACTCTTTTCTTGATTCCGTGGTGGAACTCAAAAGACGCCACAAATTAATGTCCATACACCATATACCAAGATATCTCGATTACTGTTTTATTCTGTTGCAACAATTTAAGAACGGCACTAATAATGCCTATACACACTCTGACAAATATATTTGAACGATATCTGGACAAGTGTTTTCGTTTGTAGCAAGAACCCAGAACCGACATAAATAATGACAATTTTCTATCACATTATGAAGATGACTAAAACAATAACTTGATATCGATTTATTCTGTGGTAAGAATCCGGAATCTTAACAAATAATACTAGTACCCGCACCACATCGTGAAGGAGATTATCATAAATTTCTGTGAGAGGTATCTATGCGTGAGCGACACAAACATTGCTCATACCAAACATCGAAAAGTTTCAATCAATGATATAGCGATGATAGTTTTGTTTTGTGGTAGAATCCATGTATAACATGTCCATGCCACATTGTCTAGAACGATACATCGATGACTGTTTCATTGTGGCAGGAATTGGGGGATATTATAAATATACACACATACCACACTGTGATTACGGCTTTTGTATACGACATCTCGATGACTGTTTTATGTGGCAAGAACTCAGAGACGACACGGATGATGCCCATACCACATTTTCAACGCTTTTTTTCAGAAAATGATAAACAAAATATAGAAAAATTAAAATCAGACATTTTACCAGATAGTCCAAATTTGAAAGAACATTCTTTTAAGAACACTGTGTGTTGGATATTACTACGGTGTTAAAATATAGTCACAGTCAAAGCGTGACGGGCATGTAAATATAGGAAATTAGTTTATCGGGCAAAAAGATAACAGTTGGTGATAATGATTTGACCATAGGAAATTTTATGATGTGTTGTAGATATCAATGAAAACTGTTGAACACTCATATTTTAAGGGATTCCTCTGATGGATAAATATGGGAATAATTCCAAAAATCTAAGATTGATTGTTTAATATGGGAATTATTACTAAAATGTAAGATTGATTGATAAATATGGAAATAATTAATAAAATCAAGATTGATAGATAAATATGGGAATAATTCCTAAAATGTAGCATTGATTGATAAATATGGGAATAATTTTTAAAATCTAAGATTCTTTTTTCCAATGAAAAAAATATTGGATCTGATGTGTGCCGTTACACTGCCTATCCCTGAGTCTCAATATTGCCATTATGATAGCGGACATGTCACGCTTAGATGTCCTTAATTAAAGCCCAGGAAATCACTAACCATTCTGTGATAAAAGACATGGAAATATTGATAAGCATGCTTAGCATCTCTTGTATTTGTTTCCATCGCTTATTCTCCCTTCGCGAGCTCAGTCGTTAAAAGGCACAAGATCGATCAACGAACGGTCTTAGTTACGCATTGAACAAACAAATGCTTCAAATACTCGAGTGATTATCGGGGTAATTTCACTCATACCTAGAGACGTGAATACGTGAGATGTGAACGGGACCTCGCTGTCCGGTCCAACTACGAGACAAATGAGCGCTGATATATATTTCTTAACGTCAGTCCGTGCAAATATACACCCACAATTTCAACAGCATTTATTTTTCACGCATTGTTTTGCCCATGGATTTTAATCACTATCTATTTTGTTAATCTGAACTTTCAATAAATATGGCGCTGTCCCTCTATCTCAAAGTCAAATGATTAATATCCATTCTAGTTGGGATCACAAATACTCTAGTCTGTCCAATTTATTTAGTCGTCTACTGCAGGGCGTGTGAAAATCAACGGTTGATTCGGTATCAAATTTTCTTTTTTATAACGTGCATCGCAAATTGAAATCTACAAAAAATACTGCCATTTCACAGTGATATTTATAATATATTATTCTTCTTACAACTTTAAATATTCTCCGTATAAAACTCCATGGTAGTTTTTTCTTGTTTCGAGGTTAGATTGCAAAGGATGACGCCATAATATATTGAAGATACCACAGACAATGGTCAGTGTTGCCATATAAAGTCATGAGTCACCAAAACAAATTATCGACTGTTAAATTGCACGCCCATTTATCACCTTATACGGTCTCATTGGCCTTTATCCGCGGTAATTTCAACACATTATGACGTCACCGTATGCCATTGAGCCTCGATACATGAGACAAATATAATGGAGTTTTACACGGAGAATATTTAAAAGTTACTTGAAGCGTAACATAACTATCACAGTGAAATGGCAAACATTTTGTAGATTTCAGTTTGGTTTACATGCTGCAAAAAGCAAACTTATACCAAACCAATCGTTATGAAAAAAGTTCAAACCAATCTTTGATTTTTTACAAGCTCGAAAATAGACGACTAATATGCTGTAGAGGTGATCTTCGAGCGTGAATCGAACTCGCCACCCCAAGGGCATGGCACAAATCACCGGTAGTGAGTGCAAGTGCTAAACTCCACAGCTGCATAATGTTATAATTAAAATCTCATATGCTCTTCGAAAATGTAAGAATGTATACGGGGTATTTTAACTGTAGCGTGCTGGTCAGCTCACTGTAAGAGCTACTGTTAGAGATCTTCGACCTTGCTTACAGGTAGTGCTCGCATCCACTGCTGTTGATGTTATGCCTTCTGCGAAAGTGTCTGTCCATTTTAATTAGTCGTCTAATTTAGAGCATGTATGAATCCATTTGATTCGCATACATTTCCTATTTTGTAGCTTTTAAAAACGAACTTGAGATTTACACATAACTACCATTTATACCTAAATATTGCATTTAAACACGTTAAAAAGATGTTTTTTCGTTTTCCCTGAGTTAAAAGCTACAATAGTTGTTAGAGGCACATGCAAGGGTGATGCCAAAAGGCAATGAATCCCAATTCTCCCTATGGTTTATTATGTGAAAATATTTTAAACCAGTGATAAATGAGATATTTCGAACTCCAAGTTGTCAAAATGTTCATTCGTGTAAGTAAAATGGTTTGTCGATAAGTAGGGTAATATCAAGCATGTTTGTCACATTAATGCCGGTTATAACCAGTTTGAATATGTTCCCCATATTAAAGCATATGAAGGAATGCGATTTATGGCACACATTGCGGTCAGAATCTGGACTGCATGCTGCTCAATGATTCGTGTCCAGAGTCTTTTCGAGTTTTTAAAAAACGAAGGGTCGCAACCATTCCAGTGAAAGTATATCCTTAAATGTACATAATAAGTTCATATAATGTATAGAGCACTCTATATATAAGACGAGAAAGTTCATATAATGTATAGAGCACTCTATATATAAGACGAGAAAGTTCATATAATGTATAGAGCACTCTATATATAAGACGAGAAAGTTCATATAATGTATAGAGCACTCTATATATAAGACGAGAAAGTGTTCCATTCATTGCTCGAATGTGGCTTGCTTGTTCAAATGTCAGATCAGTCATTATTCTATTGAGGTTGTGCAACGAGAACCTGTTCCAGGTTTACATATAATCTGGAGTATTTTGCTTCAGTTATCATGAAATGCCAGTATTTTTTTTAAATCTAAAATACGATAGTATATCATAATTCTCCATTCATTTATACTTTCTTGTAAACACGAAGCTTTTCTGAATTGAAACGTTTCAGTATTCCATAATTTATTTAATACAGTTTTGATGATTACCATGTTGGTTCTTTTTGGTTCTTCCACAGGTGTTTGGCAAGTTAATTAGCTGGGGGTATCGTCAACAATAGATCGGACAAGGTGAATCACTAAAGTACGACCTCCTCTCGATCATTCGTATACATTTTCACAGAAATTAGCCTACCTCTATATTTTACCTCCTATTTTATTCTTTAGAGGTTAATTCTTCATGCTACCATCCAAAGATTCTCATAATCCATCGATTATGGGTGATAAATCGTCAAAACACTCGGCAATCTCCGTTTCATTGCAGCGCCGATATCAACCCTGGATATATTCATGGTGTTTATCCAAACAGTGCAAGGCGTGACCGCAACTGCGGGACTTGAATCAGGAAACTGAACGGAGATTGCCGTGTTTGGCCGAAGCTGTAACGGAAGTTGTCTGCACACTAAAATTCAGAGAATTTGGACGATATACCACCCATAATTGATGGATTATGAGAATCTTTGTATGGTAGCATGAAGAATTAACCTCCAAAGAATAAAAATATAGAGGTAGGCTAATTTCTGTGAAAATGTATACGGATGGTCGAGAGGAGGTCGTACTTTAGTGATTCACCTTGTCCGATCTATTGTTGGCAAACTTGCCAAACACCTGTGGGTTCTACGGTTTCGACGTAGAACCAATTTTCTCAGAACCAAATATTTCGAAGAACAAAGGTTTTTGGGACGTGATCTGCCACTTGACTGAATTCAGACTCATTTATATCCGTTGGTTAACTTTAACACACAGTCTCATTCCCACAGCAAATGAACTCCGTTCAGATAGTGAAAATGATTTAGTCAAAATTGCCACTGCTGTTTTGAACACGCGATCAGGCCTATTTGGTTGCGTGAGATGTTGCTTGAAATTAAACTGTTTTCTCCAATTACCAACAACGCGATAGAGAAATGTAAAACACTAGCTAATTATTGCCATTAATATTTTAGCACTAGCTAATTATTAAGTAAGTGAGAATATAAATTTACGCTATATGCGTACACAAGTGCGAAATCGATACACCTTACGTAATATAAACCAGTTTACACCTTTCAGATGTCGTACTGAGGTCTTTAGACGATCTTTTTTTCCTTCCACAGTGTGTGATTGGAATCGTCTCCCAGAACCAATTAGAAATTCTCCAACGCTTCCAGTTTTTAAACGTAATTTACAACAAATGAAACAAATACCAACTCTCCCGATCTGGTTTTATGCATGTTGTCGCAAAGAAAATATTCTTCTTTGTCGTCTTCGAAAGGGATGTAGCAATTTAAAACGACACCTGTTCAATAACTTCCTTTCACAAACTATACTTGCTGCGACTGTGGACATGAAGATGAAACAGTTGACCATTGTTTATTCCATTGCGCTTTGTTTAGAAATGAAAGAGTTGTCTTAATGGAAAATATTATGAAAATTTACAATAACAACGAAACCCCACCAACACAGACACTGTTGTTTGGAGATCAAGAAAGAAGTAACAATGATAAAGAGGAAATTCAAAAATATTTAGGCTAATTCATAACCGTTACAAAAGGATTTGATTTTTGGTAACAGAAAGCCGCCATAGATACATAACTAGTAACTGACTAATATAGCGATCAAGCAAAATTGAATTGTCAACTCCAGGTCGCCGATATGTCCTGTGACAACCCGAGTTCTACCCCCTCTCCCCACACTTGTTATGATTATATAATTCCCCTTATATCTGTTTTCTCTTCACGCCGTGCATCATAATTGTTCGTCCATGTTTAGTCCCGAAGTGTATTGTATTGTTTAATGTAGTTCAATGTGGGAGACGCAGTTATAAACTCGTCTTAACGCGTTCCCACTTGCAAAAAAAAAATGCAATAAAGCATCGTTTAAACCAAATTTACGCTATTCATATGACATAGCCGGTATTGTGGGGCTTCCGACGATTTGGAGCAATTTTTAAGTGTCGTCAAAAAATTTATTTAACCGCTATCATGGCCTCGGCAATGAGGACTGATTGATAACTTGAGTAATAATTTACGAACAAAGTAAATAACCAATTAATAACATTAGATGCAGAAATATTTCTATCTTAAAATTTTGAATTTAAAAGGCATTACAGAAAAAAATCAGATTTTTGAGAATTTATGGGGTTTATTCTGTCAAGTAATCATCTATCGTGCAATTAAATCATAGCGAGTACAGTAAAACGAACATTGAGGAATGAATCAGAAATATCAAACAACGGTTGGAAGTTGTAACTGACAGAGTCGTACGGTATAGACAAGACCCGACCATCGATCGCGTTAGGCCATTCCTGCAATGTTTTCCTATTGACGAGAAATCTCCAACAGTTCAATGTGTTCTCTGTACGCTTAACGGGCCGGGGATAGAAATCTTCATTGGTTCGCCCGTGACGAGACTCCCTCTCCAGTCAGAACCGATCGATTCATCAGCCTTTGCTGCCTTTACGCACAGGTGTTCACGGACAGGAATTTTCCCGCACTTTCAAAATAGATCGGTTCATTTCTCCCTCGTATCAAACCCAAGTCTCTGCGTTCTTTCTATTTTTCGTCTTAATTTCTTCGATGACCACAAAGATGTTCTAGAAGAGGCGCTTTCGTGCATTTTCTCCGATGCCAATTAACACCATAATGTTAATACTTAAAAAAGCATGTCCGTTTTAATTAAATATCTCCCATTGAGAAATGTCCCATCGCGTATACTTAGGTCTTCAGCTGCATATGAACTGCCCGTAACGAAAACAGGTGAAATCTGTATATCTTATAATTATAGTTAATCGCTATCCTCCGGCAGTTTATATTATACTCAGATCTTGCGAGGCACTATTCAAAATTACAGGCCATAGTTGATTGACGCAAACACGGGGAGTGCCCGAGGTATTTGTGGAATACCGAGATCAAGTGAGAAATTAATGAACAATGACACCCTACTGAATCGACAAGTATGATTGTAGGTAAACACCGCCGGTCACGTGTCAAATCACAGTGAATGGTAGGTTTTTCGGTGCTTTCGTTATCAAGCGTGGGCGTGTGTCTGACCAGACGACAGTGACCACAGCCGAAAATGAACGATTTTCAGCATATCGATGACAGGTATGGTTACTGGTGTCCAGTCATTTTTTGATGGAGAGATATCGTACTATATTGTCACCAAATGTAGGGTTATTACTATTTCAAGTTAACAAAAATTTTAAACATTTTTGCGGCGAGAGGTGTTTTTAGGCGTTGGTGGACAGTCCATGGTAGGTATTAGCATCGAATTATAGTGTGAGGAAATGAGCTCAAAATGAACACGTGGGAACTTACTACCTGCCTCAGGTATCACTAACTCATTCATCTCTCGATTCCTTTTACTTGTGTGTGTTTAAGAGGAATATGAACCATTAATAGTTTATTCTCTGTCTGTCTGATATTACGACAGTCCATGGTATCATCATCGGATCGATCGACAGTCCATGGTAGGTCAAAATACGGTCAGTCCGAACTGCCGTGAACCGTGTAACCTTGGCCAATGATTCGCCAAATGGACTGTTGCCAAGACAAATGGTAGCTACCATGGACTGTCGACATATCTGATATACAATCATATGTTGCCTCATTATAACATTGCAGCTGTTATCCGGCTTCAATGTGAAGTGATCCTATCTATAGTTCATGGTCGCATGACACATGGACTGGTGCATTCACCTACAATCATACTTGTCGATTCAGTAGGGTGAATGAGCATGTTAATATATTGCATAGGAATATCATTTTTGATGGTCATTAGTATCATTGGAAAGGCCTTGGACGCACAAGGTGACTGATGCAAATATGCCAGGTCATCGTACTCCATACGGCTGTCAGACGAATATGATAGGGGACAAAAATCGACATTTGGTGTAGACGCATATTAATTGGTTATGATATCGAATTAAATTGTATGTGGATGCAAAATAATGAATGTCAACACGTAAAAAAGCTCTGTGATTGGCTAAGAAGATGTGCCTACAACAAATGTCCCCTACGGCCAACCATAGACGAACCACTGCAGAGGTGATATAACCAACAAACATCCTCATAATGTAGGTCTGTTTACTCGATTTGTCAGACAAACCACTGTAGAGATGATACTACCAACAAATAGCTACCGCACTCTGCGTTCATATGTGAAGTGAACGTTCGTACACTGTAAGGATTGAGTCAATATCTTTGGGTACAAATCTGACAGATCCAAATATTTTGGATCAAACTCCCTTTTGACCCAAATATTTTGGGTCGTCTTAACCCATATAGTTTGGGTGCGTCGAATCTATACCCAGCCCAGTCCGTTTAACAGTGTATGTGGGGACGACTTCCATAAATCTTGATTCTCATTGGTTCTTCAGACTTTTCGATACCGTATACGGTACTCTTAGTCTGCTACACATGTGCAACCAAAATAAATAACAAAAATCTAACGCAGAACACAACCAAATTTGGTTTCATGCAGAACTAATCATTTTGAAGAACCATGCATGAACAGTTCCAACCTGTAACCATCTGGGTCATCTATACGTGGTAAGACTGACCCTGGGATCGTGTGTATCCATTTTCAGCCTACTTTCGGCAACTGCAAAAGAGAATTTCCCGAAATCAATATACCACGTGACTTCGTCAGCCAATCAGCTAAAGTCTACCCACGTAACCCCAACGTAACCCGAAATTTTCGAGTCGTGTGCTGTCATACTTGTTCAAAATTACAGATCCACAACACCTCTAGGATGATACGAAAGTTATTCATACCTATATCTTTTGTAAGCCCATGCAATATCTGTCTCCGAAGTGGTACGAAAAGCCTGTATTTCATCGAATTTCTCGAGTCTGTTCTCCGCCGGATGAAGGCCGAACAAAATAGGGTAAAGTACCGGATATCGCTCCGCGATAAATTGAGACACACGATTCGCAAGCCATCTTATGGAACCGTTCGACTCTCCACATTACCCATTTCTGTGCCCGCATTTGTGGATTTTTAGCTTGTGAAGAGGTTAGGTATAGAAACTCCCGATTCAAGGCTTATCGCATGTAAACCTGATAATAAATCTGTCAGGTCACATCGACAGCTAGGTGCTCTTCCATCACTGACACACCGTGACAGATCCTTCCTTGTCCGTTAAGGAAGAAACTACGCCCGATAGTAAGTAGAAATAAATGGTTACAAAATCACAAATGGTCTGCTCTGCCAACAAGTTTTCGTGGGCAATTAAATACTTCAAAGAATACTTAGTAACGGTATGAAAAATGAGCATTTTTCACATTCCTCATATAAACTCCTTCGATCATCATTTGTTAAAGCTATTTCTAGTTTCAATGTGAAGGATATTCAATTCAACGAGGTATTTTCTATGCACGAAATAACAGTGCACAGACTCTGGACTGAGATAGTTTTATACTATGGCGTTACTGTGGTTTTACTATAGTGTAACTATGGTTTTACTATGGTGTTAATATGGTGTTACTTTGTCGCAGGTGTGCGACGAAATGACTTCTGATGGATGAAAATCCTGGGAACGAGTGTGTCCGATCATGTGCCAAATATGGAAGTTTTACCTGCAAAGTTCACTCAAGAAATGTTCAATATTCGACCTTTCAATGTTGTTCATTTTCAATGTGAACCACGACACGAAGTTATCGAGATCGATCAATATTACACCCCACCCCACCCCACCCCACCTCCACACCACGCACGCCCAGACGATCACATCAACTTCCATCAACCACGAAGAACTTAAATTCGGACGCAAAAGATACATTGTAACATGTATATACTTTACGTCTAAACTACCGGTATTGAATACCATTTCCTTGTCCGGTCGCAATCTACACCTCGAATAATGGGGAAAGCAGACAAATGGCCATTTTTAAGTAAAACAAGATACAGATCCGACCAAAATGGCCGTTGTTCCGTGACTGACATTACTGCATTATTGCATCCATTCTGTAGAAGCCTATATTTACACATTCGAAACTGATTAGACTTGGAGAGTTTAGGTCGAATTTCTGCTAATAAGCTTTGGTCATTCTAGAAATCACGATGCAAAGATCATTATTATTAGTATTAGTCCATAGAAGAGGCATACAAAAAAAGGATGTCTGGAATCGACCCAGGCAGAACACGGCCGAACAAGTCCTTGTGTTGTTGATGGCAAAACAAGCGGAAAGGATAAATGTGATTGGGCGATCAACCGTGCTCGCCTTCCGCGGTCGAATATAATCCTTTCTGTATTAAAGCACAATGTAACGTGTTTTCTTGGGCTTTTCTTTCGGAAGATGCGCATGGACGCTATTGTGCTTTTATCATGTATGGGAATCGACCCATGTGCCGCGCTAGAACAACCCGAGTAATTACCAGGAATGTTTTACAACATGGACCCGCGCAATAATGGACCCTCGAGGACATGTCGACAATATGTTAACAACATAATTACATGCGCCTCCACTCGAGAACGCGCTCGGTAACTCTCTTATTCTCTCGTAATAACGAGATTTCACTTATCTATCGGAAATTATCAATTATCTGCATGATATAACAGTAAAAGAAATACAGCGAACTGATATACGATTTCCGTAGGAAATCTTTCAGAACGACCTTGTAAAATTAGTGGTAAATTTACCGATGTCAGGCCTTTCACCGGATAAATAACGGCCATTTAGCAAATTGACATTTTAGTATTTCTGTACCATATTATCCTCGCCATAAATAAAATATTGTTATATCGTGGTAAGGGTATTGTGTATCGATGCTCGTGATAATTTTTGACTGTCATTGCCGATATCTGTGAGTATATATATATATAAAGTCGAATTACAGTCAGCCAGTACAAGTCTCAAGAGAAAAGGTGCATCATTCCCATTCACTCCACGTCGAAATATTTATTGCATATCACAGGGGCAAAAAGTATCTTTTGGAGCAAATCTGTTCTCAACGTGTCTGATGAGTAAATCGTGTGTCTTTCGGCGTAAATCACCAGAAGTGTTGGGGTTGAGGAAAGTGAATTTCTCTCGATCATCGCAGAAAGGTCATGTATTGCTTGTGGAACATTGGGGTTATGAAACTTGTGGCGTATGGACGAATGAACGAATGACAACGATGGTATGTTCGCTTTTCGACGACATAAAATCGAATAACTTATTATTAGCTTAAATAAATGCAAACGTTGACTATATGTTAGTAACTTTCGTAAAAGAAGCATTCGACTCCGAATAAGACTACAGCAACTGGAATATATGCCTGCCGACTATGCTCTGAAATAATTAGATTTTCCTACGAAGTAGGCTACCATTTGCAAATTGTCCGGTAATGAGTGAGTGAGTGAGTGAGTCCATCCGAATCCTTTCGTCGGCAAAATAAGGAGAACCGTTGACATTAGAACCTTGATTTTTGGCATGTACGTGCATTAGGGCATTGTTACCAGCAAATTCTGAGCTGACCGAATTCTGATGAAAATTTGATTTATAATTATTTTTTTATTATTTATTGATGGCTCAGCGAGTGCACTGTCATGCCCATCGGGAACCATTGGCGGTATGTTTCACTGTGACCTTTGAAGGTTCCCTGATAGGGCATATCATTTTGGACACACCGGTTCTCGTAAAATCACCGAAGTAAAGCGACTTTGAGCCCGGTCAAGACTTGAATGGGTGACCTCGTGTTGTACTGCTGGGCTGATAAGTGTCCAGGGTAACAGGAACTGAGGGCGATAATAGTTGCTACGCTAATGACTCACCAGCGGTGACATCTGGGAAAGTTAGTTGTACCCACTGTCAATTAGAGACTGCTATATAAATTCTCTCACGGTAGCACATAGGGCCCCCAAGTCATCTCTCGAGTACACATTTAAATCATATCAACCCCTACTTCGTATGTCCTGTGACATCAGTCACACTACCATGTCATGAAGAGTATTGTACCAAACATTCATTAAAAAGATGGTGGAAACGATACCGGCGTACTGACTGAACCAAAAGCAGTCCCTGAGATGATCTGCATCCCAGCCACGCTGTTCATGTGGACATAATGAAGGGCATGGCCATATGGCCCCTAGCACCGGCTTGAGCGGTATGAGATATTCATGTCCATGGTATACCGCGGTTTTCTGACAACGATAACATAGAGTCTTATCGAACACTGTTTTATTTTATGTGAAAGAAATTATATTTGTACCTTATACCGCTTCAGCTTGATCGTCGAACTGCAAAACACCACGTCCTAAGTTTTGGACATATTAGCTAGGCCATATGAACACCATGTAAAGTAAAACAATCACGCCCTGCATCGAACCATATTCCAGACGGTGAAACGTTATTCTATCGAAAACGATTAAATTAGCGTTTAATTCTAAATATATCAAATGAAAAATTCCAAGCATTCAATAATATTCAATACCGGTGTACTCGACAAGCAAGTTTTTTTTTACCATCATTGCTCCATTTTCACCAGCCTTATATTTATTTGAGTCACCGTTAGATGACCTGAACTTTTTTATTACGATGCCATAGGCATTCAAAGGTGGTCATGACCTGTGACCTGCGCACGCGCTTCCACGTGCGTGTTCTGACATGTCAACACGTGGAGACCAACCTATGTATATAGTTGATCACAACAGCGTAAACGTTCGTTTATATGGACGCCTTTTGACGGTTTTACAACCATTTGTAACATTGTCCGAGTGTCTACAATACGGTGGCCGAAGCACGCGCAAGGTCACGCGCACAAAATGGTTTGTGTATGTAAGTAAAAGAGCAATTCTACATGAAATGAACAATACAACACGTGCGATCATTTGTGATAATTGATTTCTATATAGGTATACCAAATCTGGCCCCTCGTTAAAGAAAATTTATCTTCGAAAGTAAAACCACCGGCATTGTTCTCGCTAAGCGCCTGTCGTATTCTCACGTCACCCGCAAAAACCATGGCGATCGCGTGCGGTGCGGCTCGCGAGCGGCCAAGAGCGGTCACGTGACGCATCGTATTTTAAACCGGTGACCATTGTTGTCACAGAATACAAAAGCGGACAATGATCTCATTTTTTATAATTACTTGTAAGTTTATGTGTACCATGGATTTGCTTTATTTCACCGCTTTTTGACAATTCGCCGAGGAGACATCACTTTATCCTTTCAAAAAGGCCAATAGAGTACGGTAGCATATCAATAATTAATGCCAATTAACACACGTGCGAGTTGAAACACGGTATGAATAAACTATATTCATATTAACAATCTTCAAATGATATGCATGGCTCTCGGATTAATTTTCTTTAAAACCTAATCTAATATCAAATTGTTGAAATTAGACACGCATTCATGCTATGCCATCGAAAATTAATGATTATAAGAATTGTATGAATTTCCAATTATATTTATCTCTATATACAGTATTTCCAAGTAACGGTTGTAACAGTCATACATCTTGAGTTTTTAGGGGTAGGAGAGGGGATCGTTTTGGGGGCCATCATATTCCCGACACTTTTGATTCGAGTGCCTTCATGGGGTCTACCAAACTACCCACAATGATAGCATCCCTCCAATAAAGATTCCCTTCGTGAACCACTCCCCCCAATAAATATTCCCTTCAAGCTTCTCTTCCTCCAATAAAGATTCCCTTCGTGAACCCCTCCCCCCAATAAATATTCCCTTCAAGCTTCTCTTCCTCCAATAAAGATTCCCTTCGTGAACCCCTCCCCCCAATAAATATTCCCTTCAAGTTTCTCTTCCTCCAATAAAGATTCCCTTCGTGAACCCCTCCCCCCAATAAATATTCCCTTCAAGCTTCTCTTCCTCCAATAAAGATTCCCTTCGTGAACCCCTCCCCTCAATAAATATTCCCTTCGAGCTTCTCTTCCTCCAATAAAGATTCCCTTCGTGAACCCCTCCCCCCAATAAATATTCCCTTCGAGCTTCTCCTCCAATAAAGATTCCCTTCGTGAACAATAAATATTCCCTTCGAGCTTTCTTCCTCCAATAGATTCCCTTCGTGAACCCCTCCCCCCAATAAATATTCCCTTCGAGCTTCTCTTCCTCCAATAAAGATTCCCTTCGTGAACCCCTCCCCTCAATAAATATTCCCTTCGAGCTTTTCTTCCTCCAATAAAGATTCCCTTCGTGAACCCCTCCCCTCAATAAATATTCCCTTCGAGCTTCTCTTCCTCCAATAAAGATTCCCTTCGTGAACCCCTCCCCTCAATAAATATTCCCTTCAAGCTTCTCTTCCTCCAATAAAGATTCCCTTCGTGAACCCCTCCCCTCAATAAATATTCCCTTCAAGCTTCTCTTCCTCCAATAAAGATTCCCTTCGTGAACCCCTCCCCCCAATAAATATTCCCTTCAAGTTTCTCTTCCTCCAATAAAGATTCCCTTCGTGAACCCCTCCCCCCAATAAATATTCCCTTCAAGCTTCTCTTCCTCCAATAAAGATTCCCTTCGTGAACCCCTCCCCCCAATAAATATTCCCTTCAAGCTTCTCTTCCTCCAATAAAGATTCCCTTCGTGAACCCCTCCCCCCAATAAATATTCCCTTCAAGTTTCTCTTCCTCCAATAAAGATTCCCTTCGTGAACCCCTCCCCCCAATAAATATTCCCTTCAAGCTTCTCTTCCTCCAATAAAGATTCCCTTCGTGAACCCCTCCCCTCAATAAATATTCCCTTCGAGCTTCTCTTCGTCCAATAAAGATTCCCTTCGTGAACCCCTCCCCTCAATAAATATTCCCTTCGAGCTTCTCTTCCTCCAATAAAGATTCCCTTTCGTGAACCCTCCCCCCAATAAATATTCCCTTCTGTTTCTCTCTTCCTCCAATAAAGACACTTTCTGTGAACCCCTCCCTTAATAAATATTCCCTTCTCGGAGCTTCTCTCTTCCTCAATAAAGATTCCCTTCAAACCCCTCCCAATAAATATTCCCTTCGAGCTTCTCTTCCTCCAATAAAGATTCCCTTCGTGAACCCCTCCCCTCAATAAATATTCCCTTCGAGCTTCTCTTCCTCCAATAAAGATTCCCTTCGTGAACCCCTCCCCCCAATAAATATTCCCTTCGAGCTTCTCTTCCTCCAATAAAGATTCCCTTCGTGAACCCCTCCCCTCAATAAATATTCCCTTCCAGCTTCTCTTCCTCCAATAAAGATTCCCTTCGTGAACCCCTCCCCCCAATAAATATTCCCTTCGAGCTTCTCTTCGTCCAATAAAGATTCCCTTCGTGAACCCCTCCCCTCAATAAATATTCCCTTCGAGCTTCTCTTCCTCCAATAAAGATTCCCTTCGTGAACCCCTCCCCCCAATAAATATTCCCTTCGAGCTTCTCTTCCTCCAATAAAGATTCCCTTCATGAACCCTCCATCCAAAAAATATTCCCTTCGAACTTCTCTTCCTTCAATAAAGATTCCCTCCATGAATACCTCCCTTCAATAAATATTCCCTGCAAGCATCTCTCCCTCCAATGAAGATTCCCTTCATGAACCCCTCCCTCCAATAAATATTTTCATCAAGCATCTTTTCCTCCATTAAAGATTCCATTCATGAACCCCTCCCTCCAATAGATATTTCCTTCAAGCATCTCTCCCTCCAATAAAGGTTCCCTCCATGAAACCCTCCCTCCAATATATATTTCCTTCAAGCATCTCTCCCTCTAATAAACATTCCCTTCATGAACCCCTCCCTTCAATAAATATTCCCTTCAAGCATCTCTCTCTCTCCAATAAAGATTCCCTTCATGAACCCCTCCCTCCAATAAATATTCGTTCAAGCTTGCCTTCCCTCAATACCGATTCCTTTCGAGCATCTCTCTCTGCAATAAGTAGTCCTTTCATGGATCTCTCTCTCCAATAAAGATTCCCTTCATGAATCCCTCTCTCCAATAAATATTTTCTTCAAGCATCCCTCTCTCCAATAAATATTCCCTTCAGTTGGTATGTATAATATGTTGAAGTGGTACCTGTTTACTCACACTGTTCGGACACTCGATGGCGGAAGGATTTGTAAATCAACAAAATATGTTTTTCACTATACATATGTATTTTACGAGCTTGTTTTCTGTTCTCAAGTATATCCCTTACATGGATGTCAATATAGTTTATACACATGTACTGTTCATGGTCTGACGCTTACAAGTATTTCAATATTGAATATATACCCTACTTCCGGTTTAATGACGCCATTGTTACGTCACAATTTTGCTTTATGATACTCGAATAAGAAATAGATATGCCAAATCCTTCTCTCCAACATGGCGGTCGTATACATGATAATGATTGGTCGATTTGTTTGTTCATGCATTCTGATCTTGCTCCATGTCCGACCATTTTGCTCTTCTCTTGATTCTTTGCTCTTCTCTTGAACCTTTCGCTCTTCTCTTGACCTTTGCTTTTCTGTTGACCCGTTCGCTTTTCAGGTTATTTGAACCTGAACCTGCATCTGGTCATGTGAGCTGAGGGCCCTAATTTTACACTACTCACTGGAATAATATCGATATCCAGTATCGTACAGAAATAATAATTTGCTGGGATCAGCTTGAAGATGAGGAACATGAGAGTCCATTTCTTGTGTGGTTTTAGTCTGGTTATAGAACTATACACCGCCAAGTGGTACCTGTTTACTCACACTGTTCGGACACTCGATGGCGGAAGGATTATCCGAGATTTTGTGTTACCGCACACGTGACCGAAATCTCCCCGCACGTGAGTGATCGTGATGTGGATGGTGAGTGGAAGCCAAGGCTTACACGTCGACCATTCTGTGGTCAAATTTCATGAATATATTGCTCTATCATGGAGGCAAATATTCTCATGTTTTTAACTGAGTAAGATGATAATCTCCTTGGTCTTAGAAACACGTGTTGTGGTTAGGGTTAGGGTTAGCGACACTCATTAAGAGTAGCAGTGGTACTTATTCTAATCTCAGAGAAAAAATCTATTCGGAGATTTCAGTTTTATTTTTGGTCCTTCCTTGGCTCATCGTTACGGATTCGTGTCATGGCTTAAAGCCATGTTGAAAAAAACATTCTTAACCGATATCTCGTAATTACACGTTAGCTAACTCGTAATTACGCGTTAGTATCTCGTAATTACGAGATACTAACGCGTAATTACGAGATACCAGTTTAGATTTTTTTTTCACCATGACCCCTAGACGCTTCCGTATTACGTACATCGTTTTGAACACTCCGGGTAAGTTATTATTTCCTCTGCAATATTTAGCCAAAATTTCATATGGTGCCGAATGGAACCAACTCAGTTGCACGAGAACCATTTTGGTTCTATATACCGGTAACTATATTGGGTTGGTTCCATTTTTGGTTAGACAAAACTAATCCTATTCGGTATATAGAATCCAACACTCTATACATATTTTGTAACACTTGGGTATATAGAGTCTGTTTAAACACCATGTGATGTATGTTCGTCATGATGTTCGCGTGAACAGACACAATCAAGCTCGACTGGAATATACCACTTCATTTGAGAACAGAATACAATGGTTGTAAGAATCCGAAAACGGAATATCACACATTATCTCATTCAAGTAAAAGGCTCTAGTCTCAAGAATATTTATTATACATAGGGATTTGGGTGTTGGGTTAAATGCATTATTTAACCCTATCTGGCCTGGGTGATTTGGGTTGTATCGCAGCCTGGGGGGGAGGGGGCGGAAAGTGACCGCCCCCCCCCCCCTATATATTTTCGCTATCGCTAAGGCTAGAGGGCTGAAACATACCACACTATATCTTTGGGTCAAGCTCTACAAGAAAATGTAAAAAATGGAAGATGACCGCCATGAGTGGTCGAGTGGTCATGCAAATAGGCTCAAAATGACCCCAATATGATAATCTAAAAAGTCACGGAGTTTCCGCTGTCAATTTTTTGTCGTTCCGGAGATAGGAGCAAAAAACCAACAAGGTGGGGACGGAAAGTGCCCCCCCCCAGGCCAGGTAGGGTTAACCCATGTTGTCTGAATATTTCTCCTATGTCACGAGGGATAGTGGATCGTGCCTGCATGCAGCGTGAACTGCTATGTCGTAAGGTGAAATTGCGACAATTTGAGCAAGTGGTGATCAGAAGTTACTTGATTCTCAATGAATACAACTGGAGCTAGAATCATTGCAATTCGCGCATGGCAATGTGAGGCTTGCACAATAGGTCCAGAAGAGAAACAGGAAGTTCTGTCAGCTGATTGGTTAATTGAGTCAAAATTGACAAACCGGAAGTGCTAGTTCTGTCAGCTGATTGGTTAATTGAGTCAAAATTGACAAACCGGAAGTGCTAGTTCTGTCAGCTGATTGGTTAATTGAGCCGAAATTGACAAACAGGAAGTTAAAATCACAGAATCTGATTGGACAGTTGGTATTGTGCAATACCACCATTGGTCATTCCTTAATTGTCATACAGATGTAACGACTAGTTTCAAATCTATTGAAGTTCAAGAATGTATTTTCGTTATGCTTTCGAATAAACATATAGAGACCTGAACTTTTTCACACCACGCATTTATATTCTCGGTCTTGTTGAATTTGTTAAAGAAAATGACAAACTCCAACTGCTGGTAATTTTGACAAATATTAACAGTTCATCGCATAAAGGGAAAAAGTATGTTTAGCAAGCAGTTTCAATGGCCTCTAATGAAAACTGTGCATGAGACTAGTGGATTGTACACGTTTTCCAGTTATACACTGAAATTAATGGAGAAAATGACAAAGTCCAAGTCCTGATAATTTGACAATTTTTTTTATTTCATCTCAAATATCATGTAAATAAGACGTGCAAATCTTCGCAGCATGTTTATGAGGCCTGCAATGTTCCAGGAATAGCCAGTCGATCTATAGGACTAGTTAACCATACAAAAGTGGATTGATCACAGTACTGAATCGACAAGGATGATTATAGGCTAAGGCAGCAGTACATTTGTCGTGTTACAGTCATCTGTAGGCGGGACGATATCTGCTTGCAGCCAGATAACTGTAGCAATGTTAAAATGAGGCAGCAGATGATTGTATGTAAAATATGACGAGAGTCCATTTTAGCTAGCATTTCTTGAGGCAACAGTGCATTTGGTAATTGTAACCCATAGATATATTAGAGACATGATCTATGAGTCGATACTCACGCCGATGATGAATTACAAGACGATCCGAATCATGATTAGTAAAGTTCAGGGTCATTGACTAGTAACCTAGACAACGAGGTTGACGTTAGTTCGAGCTGACCGTATTTGAGGCCTACAATGGACTGTCACCTGACCCCCGTGTGATAAAATGGGCTGCTGCAGTACCAGACAGACACAAAACAAACACATATTCATTCATATTTTGTATTAAAGTTTCATGAAGTGAATGAAAATTGAGAGATAATTGGATCAGTGTATTTCCGACAAGAAGTATAAGTTCTCAAGTCATAAGTCATAATATTTTTCCATGGTACTAGACATATAATAATGGACTGCTGCTCACATAGATCAACTGGAACAACGCCACAAAATGTGTGAAATCTTTGTCAAGACATAGTAGGAATAACCCGAGATTTGGTGTAGATGCAGTACGATATCTAGTGATAAAAAATGGCTGGACACCGACAACCATACCTTTCATTCACAGGCTGAAAATCTCCCATTGTCAGGTAACGATGCAGGCGTCTGATTTAAATTACGCTGCGCTTGAAAACGTACTGCTGTCTTTACCTATAATCATCCTTGTCGACTCAGTACTGTGTTGATGGCGAAAATGGCAATTTTCAACTCTTGATCATTGCCGTCATTTGAATTCCCATATGATGCATTGCCTACTCTGGAGATTATGCAAATATATTCCGACTGACAAGAAAGGGATAAGTCTTAAAGTGTTAGCGACTTTTCTCGTTCGAAAGCAAGTAAGATATGACGAAATATACAAAATAAACTGACAACACATGAGACACTCCTAAAGTCACAATTTTATTTTCATGGACGCTTCATCACGGAGAGTCTCTCTTCACCAACTGACCGTAACACCAGTGTGTACAGAAACAAACTGTCTCTAACGCCAGTCTGCACAGAAAAACAACTGTCCTCAACACCAGTTTGCAAAGAAAAAAACTGTCCCGGACACTAGTCTACACAGAAAAAGCTGTCCTTGACAGCAGTCTGCAGAGAACAAAATTTTCTTTAACACCAGACTGCACCGATAAAACTACCCTAAAAAGAATCTGCACAGATAAAACTGTCCTTTATTCCAGTCTACACAGAAAAAAACTGTCCCTAACACCAGTCTGCAAAGAAAACACATTTTTCTGGCACTCAACACAAACTCGTGTTATATTTCCAGTACTCTATCTTATATATATGTTGACACACAACACAAGATTGTGTTGATCTAACACAATCTTGCTTGAAATTGTAAAGACCATGCACGTCAACTTTGTGTTAATTCCAACAGAAGAGGGAGTTGTTAAAATATAACAAGATTGTGTGCGAAATAACACAACTGTTCTTTTTTGTGAATGATGAGTGATGCGTAATTATTAGCGCAGGGCACAAATGTACAATATACCTAATATCGTAATCATATAATTGACTGCATGACTCGAATTATCCCCAATAGTCAATGTAATTTTTTTTAAAGAGTATAGTTACGGTAACACATGAAAACCTCCCTTAGGCGTTTCGTAAGTAAAGCCAAAAATTAATTTCTTTAATTCTGCCCCAAAATCTGTGTTTAGTACAGACAGATAAATACTGTTAACGCCCAGAGTCAAAAGTGACGTAAAACAACGTCGGCTGACGTTTGAAATTGGAATTTTGTCTGCGTATACATTTTAGCATTGATATATTATCAAATACATTACACCGTGAACCAAAATAATATTTCGATATAACATTAGATTCATGTTGGATCAATGTGTCATAATTATATATATTAAAAAATCCATACTAAAATGTATACGAAAAAGTCAAAAACAGACGAAAACCCAATTTCAAATGTCAGTCGACGCTGTTTTACGTCACTTTGGACTATATATGAGATTCAACAATATCAAAATTGGGTATTTTGTCTGCACGAAGCAAAGTTTTTTCGAGCATAATTAAAGAAATTAATTTGTGGCTTTACTAACGTAACACCTAAGGAAGTTTTTCATTGGTTACCATTACTGCTCTTTCCTAATTGACCAATCAATTGTTCGGAAATTCTATAACAATTCATTTCCTGATGATACGCCCCCTGGTGAACCATTTCTTACTCCGCGATATGCCGTATCCAATACGTCGGGTCATAACTATTATCTTATAAAAAAAATATCACTTCTTCGCATGCAACTAATAAAAATCTGTTATCATATCTGAAGCATACTTGTATCTGTTTTAAAGTTATACTTATGTATCGATCTTGGTCTGTGTGTCAGATTTTCGCGGTTTTATCGAAATCACGACCCTGTCGCCCTGGCACGTGCGTCGCACGTGAGTACACAGATATTTTCACACCAATGATCAGCCTCATTCCAAATATGGTATTGTTACCGTCTTGCGAGTATCAATATTAGAGTATCGATTGTAAACAGATGGTCCTTCTATTTTCGTTTCCCAAGTCTAATTGACCACATATAGCTATATTTTATACTAATAGTTATAGCTATATTTTATACTAATAGTTATCCCACCCATTTATAATAGATACCGTACCGGAGTAAATTTAAGGGAAGATCTGGATGGCCATATATATCTATATAAGCCAGGTCCCAACTGACTTGGTGAAGCTGTGTTCTGGATTTTGGCATGGATAGGAGAAATAGACAATAATATCAATCGTTGAGAGATACCTGAAAAGCATACCTGACTGTTTCGAACAAAAATCTCAAATTGCAAAAAGGGGGGGAAAACACACAAAATTTTTAGAAGAATAAATAAAACTTCGGTGGAATAAGAACCGACGATCTCTATTGAACGCCGAGATGATCTACCGACCGATCTATGACGACTCAGGAGCTATACCACTGCATGAAAAGTGGTGGTTTACGTTTTATTAAACCATTAGTAAAAGCGCAAAATGAAAAATTCATTAAATTTGCGCGTTTACTAACCACCACTGTTCGTGCAATGTATTACTTCGGCGGATTCTCTCAGTAGGCTTACTGTTCATACTGTTTTTTTTTTTTTTTTTTTTTTTTTTTTTTTTTTTTTTTTTTGTACCAAATGTATATTTTCAAATTGTTGTACTGGTATACGGGATACAGCATATTATTCTTTCAGCTACATGATGCTTGGCGGTCTGTAAGGTATCTCGTGGATCTGGCCTGGTGTTTTAGCTGGATATCCTTCCTTAACTTGCAAAACATTCGCTTGATATCGTGGAAGGTTTGGGGTCCGAAATTCTCATATCTGGCACTTTTTACCAACACTTTGAGATGATATCATTCCGTGTTATTATATAATATTCTAACAAAGTCAGATTTGATTTTCAGTTGGTGACAGAAATTGTATACCCAGTGATATTGCTGCTCTTGAATATTGCTGATATTGCTGGGTCGAATAAGTTATCTTCACACACCAAGTCGAACGTTACACGTACTCGCGTTGATGAGACAACTAAGACACGATTTCTCTTCTGAAAACGGTTTGGTGATGTTTTTGCTCTGTCAGTATTCAGCGTTATAACGAGTTACGTATCTCGTAACAAGTTATTAACTAGTTATAACGCGTTATCAATCCGTTACAACGACTTGCAAGACTTGTTATTACTTTTATGCCCCCACGAATATATCTATAATAGCTCTCAAAACGGAGCCAAGTTAGCCAAATCTGCAGCTAAATAGTGGTCAAACAAAATTACAACAAAACACCAGATGGTTCAGTTAAAGAATTTTATATAATTAACCAACCAGACAGTTACAAACTTTGGTACAATAAGTCACAAACTTTAGGCTTACTACAATATGGTAAAAGAGTGGCAGGCAGCTTGAATTATCCTAAATGTTCGTACACAGTACATTAAGTGTTCAATTCAGTCAGCTTTCTTTTTAACGTTGTTGAACAACTCCTCCCAGTTCCTTTATCCGGAGTCAAATCCTGCTGTCCACGCCTTGTGAAATCCACGCGTTTCACACTCCACAAAACAGTCCAACTCCAGCGACGATCGAAGTCCAATTTCTGTAACTCAAACTGGGATTTCTCCCAACAACGTCGACTTCACATTGAAATAACACAAGTCTCCATCAAGGGACTTTATCCAGCACTTCTGTGCTTCAATAACTAGTAATTTCACACAAACGCTTTGCGTTAAAACACTTGTCGATCGTCCAAAAGTTCCTGCACCAATTTCACGATCTCGTTCACTGAGATGACTATAAGACGAGTTCTCGCAATATTACAGAATGTTACTTGTATTTACAGTTCAACTCACAGGCTGGAAAACACACTGTTTATATCACTGTCAGATCGCAAACTGAATTATTTCCACTTGCTGTCACACTCTGTCCTATATATATATATATATCACATAGAAGCTTCCAGAAAACGATGTCAAACATGATGCAGTAAACAACTGCCTGGAACATTCCAGGACTTTCCTGATCACACCAGCACTTGCTGGAATATTTGTTACAGTACTAGTGTTTTTATGTGTAATCTGGAACCTTCCAGAGTTCTATGCCAAAAAAAGAATTTACACTCAATGCAGAATGTGGTCATTGTCAAAGAGTAAACAACTTACTGCTGCCCAACGCCACACTAAATTAACTACTATATATACAAAACATAAAATGAATTACAAGTGACAAATTAAAGGAGGACAAGAGTACTCCATCATAACAGTTACAATTTAAAAAATTAATAAGTACTCATACCCTCTATTTTTGCGTTTTTTGACAATTTCTCTGATTCGCTATAATTGCCTCTAGCACATTACTTAGCCATGTTTCAGATCCCAGAAGTTGCGTCTATGTATGGTCCAACAAAAAATCATAATGAAAATTTAATATACCGTGGGTTGAGGTTCATCCTAAAATAAGCCATTTTTGTTTTGTTTGGGATGATGCGCTGTACGTAACTCGCGATAAGTGGATACCTACCGGTAACTAGTTATAACAAGTTACGTAAGTCGTTAGGAAATTCTGATTTCTATCCTTTTGGCAATAACGGGACTTCGTACTAGGCTGTCGCATGGTCTTGAAATGCAAGGTCAATTCAAGTGTCTACGGGCGGTTTGACCTTACCGGTCGTAATCGGGACAGTCCGAGTGATTATCACCGTGATGTCCACTACGGCACAGACTGGACCCTAGGTGTTCACCTAGCCCACGTGTATCCATCTTCCTTATCAGAGTCCACTGTTGAAGTTGTCCCCATTGTCGATTGAGCTTCTCCAAAAGAAAAATATGTTTGTTGATAATGCTCTCCTATAAGCTGTCCAAGTTTACTTTTGGATTAACGAGACAGTATACTCTTGTTAATCTGTCACTCAAAGGACTTCTCGATAGTGTTAAACACATGTCTCTATGATAATGATGCAGTTTTGTATCTTGTTCGATCGCCTGAGACACAAATCATGTCATTACACTGTGTGTATACCTTCAACAGGTGAACGGATAAATAAAGAATAAGATAATAACTGGACCATCCAAGTCGATCAGACTAGGCTTGGGTATCGACCATCTTCGTAGGATTCTTGTATATTAAGAGTTGGAAGGTTCGATAACTCTCATCAGGTGCCACCTCCCCCCATGCATTTTCCGTTTCACAGGCTCGCTCCATATGCATGATCCTGCTATCCAGAACAGTTCATATATTTCAAATATTCCAAATGAAAATCTCGAAATGTCAGCATGTGGATTTCGTTCGCCCTCGATTTTCCATGCACAGAATGACGTCTGTCGATGTCCATGTCTTGACCAATCTGCGTTCATTGCTAGAAGTAGGCATTCTGTGATCCTTATTTTCCATAATAATACTCTGTAAAGCCTATGCGGGATCATTCATGGGATGAGCGCGTGCCACAAAGGTTGACCAATCACGACGCTCGAAACAACCTACACTCTCAGAAATATTCAGGGAATAATCCTGAATAGATCAGGCTGCACATCCACAACTCAATTTCAGGGATTTTACCTGAAATTCAGGAATAATTTCCTGAAATTCAGGTATATCATCCATGAATTAAAGCTAAATTACCTGAAGTTTAGGGGATTTTACGTACCTGAATAGGGTCGGGAACATACTAATCAGGGTGGTAAATTTGCCTGAATTTCAGGGAAAATCCACTCATTCAGGGATCATTTTCCTGAAATTCAGGAAATTATCCCTGGATTTCAGGTAAAATCCCTGAAATTGAGTTGTGGATGTACAGCCTGATCTATTCAGGATTATTCCCTGAATATTTCTGAGAGTGTACATGCGTGATGCGTGATGCGCTCGAGCAACGTTTCTCTCTGAGAGTCGTTGATATTTTTTACTAAAATACCGACTAAAGTAATGATTTTAATTTTATGGAGAAAGAATCCCATATTAACTTGATGAAGGGATGAAAATTCCCACTCTCGAGAAGGAATTTTCATCACATGATGAAGTTATATGGAACCCTCTTATTCTGTGACAGTTCTTCAGCGGAGACGATGTCAGTCGTGCCTCCACATTTGCTGTTCAGCTACATTTGCTGTTCAGCTACAGTTTTTCCATCCTCGCGAACCAGTGTATTGATCGATCCTTCGGATGACTAACTGAATTCAGACTCAATATTCTGATAGATAGCGGTGCATGGCTTCACTAAAACATTGACGAAGACCCTCGTTCCCAGTCTCTGAGAATCCCGTTCAATTAATGTGGATTTATCAATCGGGGTCTGGATAAGACATCAGTACGTTTACTTTTGTAAGCTTATTCATTGGCTATATATTGTTTAAAAATCCACATATTCTACCTTACGTTCTCTACTGGACAACAAAAATCTTAACGCAATAAAGCCTAAATGAATCAATAAAATAAATAATCGATAATGTTGAATAACTTGTAGTACATTGTAGTATATAGAATAAATAAATAAATATAAACATAAACAATAATAGAAATGTACGTTATGTTACAAACAGTTACTATGTCAAGTATGAGCAGACGATGTTTGATATAATTAAAACCATATGAATATTTAAAAGAAAAAATGATAAGCCCCTTGGCAAAACGATATTTAAATTTATACACACGCAATTCTGTTTACAATCGTCTTTAGTTGATCTTATAGACGCGACCTCGTCCGAACTCCCCTCTTAAGAAAGAAAAGTGGATTTGTTAACACGAGACTTTGCACGTGGGCGATATTAACACATGACATTATTCCCGTATTCCCTGCCCCCAAGCATTAGTCTTTATTCCGGTCTTTTCCGATAATCCTTTCGATCTTTGCGTTTCCTTTTCATTATAAAAGAGATATTGACTCAGTAACGGCGGCCTCTGTTTCCAAGTGCCGTGCCTGCTTATCCACACGCTTAGCGTCGGCGACGAAACAGAGCATTTTAATGAACTTGTTAATATTCAGGGAAATGTTACATTCGCGGTTTGTCACCAACTTTGACCCGGCGAAAGAGACATGGTATTGAAACCTGGATTTGTGATGTATTCACACGACACCCACATACCACAATATACCACATCTGCGCTAACCCAGTCGAATCAAATCTCGACAGAGAAATACGAGGAGAGTGGGTATAACCCTCTGTTCCTGGAGTTGGTTTACATTGAATGTCAATGGCCTATCCACATGTCGATAGCCATCGCAGCTTAAATGTTCTTATGACAGCTGACATCACCCACGCGAAGATCAAAGTTTTTTTCTTTCCAATGCAATACCGAATTATTTGTCAGACAGACTATTCTCATCTGAGAAAAAAAAAACATCAGAAAAAATATAAACATATCAAATTATTTCAAGTCGAATTGAGATATGTCCGCCGACAAATATTGACATCATTTTATATGAACATTTTACTTGTTCTTATAACAGCTGACATCACCCACGCGGAGATCAAAGTTGTTTTCCTTTCCAGTGCGATACCGATTGAATTGTCAGACAGACTTTTCTCATCTGAGAAAAAAAAACCATCAGAAAAAATATAAACATATCAAATTATTTCAAGTCTAATTGAGATATGTCCGCCGACAAATATTGACATCATTTTATGAATTTGTCAAATCCGACATCCATCAGCAAGCACTATCCGGTATTTACTATATTATATTCACCACAGTCAGTTTCTGAGTTTCACCTTCAATAATAGCAAGTATATACATCCTTATTTAAAACCACCAACACCATAACCCAGTAGAGAGGATCATGGAAAAATTCAAGATGGCGGCCAGAAATATGATGTTTTCGTCATTTTTCTTCAAAATTTCTGCTTTCCGCGACGAAAAGTGGATAAAAAATATTTTATTTCACATCACATTAATCTTTACTAATTTATCACGCAGTTTTTGAGAAGAAATTGCCTAAATAAAGTACAATGGCGGCACTCTGGAGACTGCGAGTTCGCGGTTTTAAAATGACGAGTGCTCATTCACCCCCATGGCTCATCCACCCCCATGGGTTCATTCACCCCCATGGATTAGTTTATAGGGATAGGGAGATCGCGTGCCCTTTCTATACTACTCATCGCGCACTACTCATCGCGCATGCGCAGTCGACCCATTCTACTGTAGGGTGTAAGCCTGGCCCATGGAATCTCAGGTAGTGAAACCCCAGGTCTCTCGCCCCACCCTATCCCGCGCCACACCTATGCGACCCACTATGCAGCGAGTAAAGCGGAGTAGGAGGAGGAGGAGTAGAAGTAGGAGTAGGAGGAGGAATAGTAGTAGGAGGAGGAGTCGGACACGCCACGGATTATGATAATATTGAATTGAATATGGTGACTGTGTGTTTCAATCTTAACGGATGAAAATAAAGGAGGTGTTCGCTTTAGATGGGTATTTTTCCCTCCAGTGTCACTCGCCGTTGGTCTATTGTCTCACTCGGAGCCGGCCGGTATATTGTGACGTAATGCTCAGGTATTCCCAACTACTTGTCAGCTAGTCGAGGCCAGTCTAATTATAATTTCTGGTTCAAACAGTCACCATATATATTCTTATGAATGAACCATCTATTTACCAACAATGACCAGTAAAACTATTATATCAACGGACTCGAAATTTTCAAATGTCTGCCAAAAGTTCAGGACGGGTGTAACAATAGATAAGGAAGTAACCACAAAATAAATCATATTGGCACAAGCATAATCGCTTGGGAAAGCAAAGTATCACCTCTTGTACAGGGTCATTTCTTCAATAAAAAGAGATAATATTTTAGTTGCAGTGCTGTAATCATCTGCATTAGCGGCAATGAAGAAACGAGTATCGGTATAGTCATATTGTAATGAAGTATAGACACATTGAAGAATACCAGTAACTCCTGTGAACCAGGAATTTCCCGTTATTGGCCTAACAGGCCTTGATATTACACTGAAGCATTTTGACATATTTCTATATTATGAAAATATGACACCTTTAACCAAAGCGACTTTTCAATATGATATATGGCAAACCTACTGAATTTAGATATCTTTGACTCGTTTTGGTTAAAGGTGTCCTATTTTACATATAAAGGGAATTCCCTCCAAAAATATCACCAAAATTTCCAAAAACAAACAATTGCCCATTTTATAACACTCGTAATATTTTTTTGACTTATCTTTTCTTGGTGAAAATACAGAATACGAAAATTCAGCATTTTTCCTCTCAAATTGATAACTTTTCAAGTAAACAAGAGCAAATTATGTTTTCAGTTTCTAAACGCAACACGCCGAGGAAAAAAATTCGGTCAAACCGAACACCTCCTTTACTATAGGATTTAATTTATTGTTCTTCTAGATTTGCATAGCGACTGTCCGTTATAACACCAAAGGATGACGAAGAAATACTGCTCAAACGACCCCGATAATGGCGATTGAAATATACGCTATACGATATATTCTACTAGAAATCTTACATGTTAAAATAACATTGGTCATCAATCCAGAATATGGGTGTAAGTACTGGTAAATCCAGTGCTGTGTATATTAACATAAATACCATTTGGGGCGGGGGGGCAAAAAGGCTTCATGATATGCCAGTTTTCTCTCTTGTTTGTATTACCTCTTTGGTTTTCATAGACCACTGTTCCATTTCATTCCATTCAGACGGTTGCTCAACCCTACCTGGCCTGGGCGTTTTTGGGACCTGCCCATGCCTTGAGCTTATGGGGTAAAACTTACCACACTATAATCTCTAAAAAAAACTTGAGTGAAATCTCACTCAAATAAGGGTGGAAATTTCTCCCGCCCAGTGAATTCCACTCAGATTGAGTGCGTTGAACTTGAGTGGAATCAACTTCACTCAGCTTGAGTGAGTTATCAACTCAGACTTGAGTGGAATTTGAGTGAATTTCACTCAACTTAGTGGGTGAAGCTCTACCAGAAAATCCAAGATCGTCGCCTTGATGACATCACAGTCAAGTCAACTTCAAGAAGGCATTTTGGGGAGTTTTGGAGTTTTTTATTTATGTGTTTTCTTCGCAAAATCTTCCAGATAAATTAGTAAATATTAATCAGATGTAAAATAAAATAGTTTTTCCCCACAGAAAAGCAAGAAAAAATGAGCAAAGAAAAATGACCAAAAAATTTCTAGTACCCCACATGGGCGCAATTTTTAATCTAGGCTACCCATGGTTCTTGATGAAGGGGGGGGGGGGAGGAGGATGGGTGTGTAAATGTGGCCCCCAAACTGAAGCCAATATGACAGGCTACAAAGTCATGCAGTGTCAGCTCTCAATGATTTGTCGTTCCTGAGATAAGGTAGAGAGTTTGGTAGGGAGACCATAATGGCGCCCAGCCCTGGCAGGATTAATGATTAACACTATCAGAAAAAAACTTGAGTGAAATCTCCACTCAATGAGTAAAGTCAAAGGTCAATTTGAGAAAAGTTACTTGCCCAACTGGGGCGATGAGCACTTCCTGATTAAACGGCGCCTACCCCGACAGCAGCGAGTCTATGAACTGGAAGATCTTCAAGGGGAACCGTTGCTAGGGACGTTTACGAGACGGAATTACAGCCTGTCGTAAAAACACAGCAAGACTACTACACGGTGGAGCAGATTTTGAAAACGGAACGTCGACGTGGCAAGCTGTTTCATTTCGTCAAATGGCAAGGCTGGCCCAGTTCCTTCAATTCCTGGGTCGCTGCCAACCAGGTGAAACGACTATAAAGCCAGACACCACTACCGTCATCCTTCATTCCACGTTTGACCACGGTGCTATGGACAAACAGCAGCTGCCTCTGAACACAGCGTCTCCCAAAACGCGCAAAGCGCAAGTGGGCTTTGTGGTGATAGTGCTAACTCTGCTGAGTGTGTTGTACGGAGGTGTGTTTTACGACGTAGCCTATGTCAGCACGCTACTTAACCAACTGAGAACACCAGCTGTGAGTGGAACCAGTCTACAGATAGCACCAGTCACCCTCGTATCGAGCCCAGTCACCACCACACCCCGTGTACAAGCCACAACAATCTCCACACCAAGCTCCACACCTACACCAAGTACACCCATTACGCCTGAAAACCCACCGGATTTCATCCCTCACACTGAACAGACAACGACGACCGACGTTGTACCCACCACCATCATCCCTCACAGTGAACAGACGACGACCGACGTTGTACCCACCACCACAACCACTCCGGTTCACTCGTACGAAATTTACAAGAGCGGGTTACCACGACAGCGCTTCCACCTCGAACCATGGACCCTCGGTGGCAGCATCCCTTCACTTGCGTCGTCGCGGGACCGACGGGCTCCGGCAAAACGCACTTCGTCAGGAAGCTCCTTCAACACGCCGACAGCATGATCACCGCACCCATTGCCCGAGTCGTGTGGTGTTGCGGAGAATGGCAGGCAGCGTATGCAGCAATGCCCCACATCGTGGAAGGCCTCCCCAACCTGGCCGATTTGGAACCCAACACCTTGGTGGTTCTGGATGATCTCATGGCAGAGACGGATGCGCGGGTCACCCAACTCTTTACCAAAGGCAGCCATCATCGACGGCTCAGCATCATCTACATTGTGCAGAATCTGTTCCGTAAAAACAAAGGACATCGGAACATCAGCTTAAATTACAAGCGTATCGAGCCCAGTCACCACCAGACCTGGTGGTCTTCAAAAACCCAAGAGATACCACTCAAGTGCTGCACCTGGCGAGACAGATGTATCCCGGCCGCACACCGTTTGCGTTAGAAGCCTTTAAAGATGCGACAACCCCTCAGCACGGGTATATGCTCTTCGATCTCAAGCAAGCCACCCCTGACCACCTTCGACTATGGACCGGCATCTTTCCCGGAGAGACCCACCACGTGTACATGCAAAAATAATGTAAACACATCCACAGTGGCGCCGCCAGCTGGGCTGTGTTTGTTTGATGATGGGGATAATCAAAAGATAATCACAGCATGGTTGACTTTGTCTCTGTTCTCTGAAGTAGATAAAAAGAGCAGAGTTGTGGGTTCTAGCATTAGTTGTACATGATGTCTGCGCGAGTACGGAAGCACGTTTCGACGCTCCGTGTATTGAAGACGGCCCCACCCGAGTTGGTCCGAACCATTGTACGCGGTGCGGACCCTGACCTTGTACGCTGTCTGTGCGAGATCGGGTACAATCTGTTAAAAGGCAACGTTCCACTGACTCCGGCTCAGAAGACCAAGTTGGCCAAGCATAAGACAGGTCTCCGAACCCTAGTCCAGAAGCA
>JAVTVY010008612.1:0-43180 GCA_036873755.1 Hanleya hanleyi
ATGCTGGCGATCATCTCCTTCAGCGCGGCGTCTATCTCTCGAGCTTTCTTTTTCAACTCCGTCCATAAGACCCCGTTCAACGTGATTCCTTTAGGCGTAGGAAATATCTTCTTTGCGTTGATGGTGAATTTATCCCAGTGCCTGAGTTGCACGCATGATTTTCCCTTGAATACATTATGACTGATATATACATCTTTGTCAAGGCTTAGAGGCTGGGGTATGTCCACACCTCGTTCAAGAAAGGAGTCGATGGTCTGCATGTAAAATGTTAACGTTTTCCCATGCTTTCATGGTTAATGTGCTGAACTTCGGCTGGGAGGCGTTGGGTACATCGCCGTGATTGATAATACCTAGAAAGGCAGCTCCCTTCTCTCCAAAGACTTCTGCGGAAACTTTGTATGCCAGGGAGATAATCTTGTAGCGACTGATAGATCCGTGTACCACGAAAGGCGAATGGTGAATGAGCTCGAAAGCCCGTTCTTTTATCCTAAACCACTCCGTGTCCCTCGTTCGACCTGCGCCAAAAAATAGCTTCGTCCTCTCGACGACCCCAGCCACCTTACTTGCTCGATCCGACGACCCTCCGATGACTCCGTGCCCCATGTTTGACCTGCGCCAAGAATAGCTCCGTCCTCTGGACGACCCGCCCAGCTGCTCGCTCCGGTGACCCCCCGTGTCCCTCGTTTGACCCCATCGACCCGTATACTTCCATACTCCCCCTTCCATACACGCTTCCCCAGCAGCTCGTATACTACTCAAGTGAACATTGGTTGTGTTACATTGAAATCTGAAACCCTTCAATTCGCTATAGGCTCGATGTATTGATAAACGTTCTAGTATGAGATGTAGTTACTGATACATGACATAAGTAATAAAAAAATAAGGCCCAGTTCCTGTTCTGTTATTGTCTTATCTACTCTCGTCCGTCTTTCTCTGTACAATATGCCTCACTCTTTGGACATGAATTGCAAATCGCCCACATTGGGTATTCGCGAGGAAGTATCAGAGCTTTCGTAATAAGTTTGGCTATAACAAGTTAATCAGTATTGAACTACGTTAACACTGTCGTCCATTATAATATCTCCGACAAGGCAGAACTTACATTGAGCCGTCTTTTAGATCGTTTAATCTCCTACGGAAATAGGACCTTCACGTACGTCAGAGAGACATGTACAAGGTCTCTAACAATTTTACGTCAACCACCTCGCTGGGGGTCTAATAATACCCCAGCCACCAGTCAGATTTTTGGACAGGATTCCCGGCCGCGCGCACATCGCCGGAAGTGACTTCATACATGGTAAAATAGATGTTTGCCGAATATTTCGATTACTTTTCAAGTCTGCATAATACCTCTGTTGGCCTAGCGTTAAAAAGAAATATCTGGAGATTATTTCCCCTGTTTATCTGGGCAGAGCATAAGAAAAGTAGTTCGCTCTTGTGCAAAAATGAAGAAGTTGTTCGGCCGGATTCAAACTGAACATTATGTACGTGAGTTTTCCCCCTATACGCCATAGCTACGTGGTAAAGGTCAACTTCCGTTATTTGCGGCAGGGACATAAGTGGAGTGAGCCTGTGAAACGGAGCATGTGCTGTGGGGAGGTTGTTGTCACATGTTGATACATTATGAATGATACATGTGGTCTGACTCGAGCGTTGTTGCAAACAATCTGGTGTTTACGTTTTGTAAACAGAGACATTCTGTATCTACAAGAATAATACTCGGCATAAACGGTTTGGTTCATCTACCCGTCCATCACCTGTCTCCTTTCATTAGTAAAGGTTTGGGATAAAACTATTTTGAAATATATCATCACCTAACTCAGAAATCATCCCGCTTACAAAGATGTTATATCAGTACCATATAATTGATATGATAGTATACTGCGACAATATCACAGTAACTTGTGCCAATCATATCAGCAATTAATTAATCCTGAATCTCCGTGTATGGCATACGTTTACCCAAATAAACAACACAAAGAGGTAAGTAGTTTATGATGTATATATGTATTGTTATGAATATCGATACATGGGGTACATTATCAACGGTCGAATGAAAACAATCAATTTCCCGATACATCGTTTCGTAGAGTTAATCAACAGTATTCAGACGACTTTGTCACAACGCCAGTTTTCACAGTCGTATTTCAACAGGTACACTGGCTGCACTTGCTTCGTTGATGCATTCCACCGCTTCGTCAAAGTATAAGTCCGTCATCTGGTCGGGATTGCCCATCATACACGCGTGGGAGACGTCGATCTGACATCCGGGGCAGCGTTCTCTCCCTTAATTTCGTCGATCATGGGTATACGCTCTCCGATGTACGCTTTCTCGATGTTGAGTTCCAGACATTGTTTTCTTCCGTTCATCTTCCTGGTCGGTGGGGAATTTGACATGTCCTCCTCGAAGGCATCGGATGCTTAAACCTGAATGCTGCTCACCATCTCCTTTTCTAGTGACGTCAATCTCGTTGGCTTTCTTTTTCAACTCGGTCCACAGCACGACGTCCAAGGAGATTCCTCTAGGCGTGAAGTGAGTTTTCTTCGCGTCTCGGTCGCATTTAGCCCAATTTCGGAGGTGGACACAACTTTTCCCTTTGAAAATGTTGTGACTGAGGTAGACATCTCCGTCTAAGTGAATCAGATAAGACGTTTGGGCAGACGAACACATCTATAGTCGATATACATGTGAAACTTTACGTTGTGCCAAGCTTTCGCCGTCAGTGTGATACACTTCGCATGGGCAGAGTCCGGCATATCACCGTGTTCGATCATACGTCCGAAGGCAGCCCCCTTCTCTCCAAATACTTCAGCAAAAACTTTGTATGCCAGGGAGATCATCTTGTTAGATCCGTCTACCGCGAAATGCGAACTGAGGAATGAGCTCGAAAGCCCGTCCTTTTATCCTCCGCGGCACGTGGTTTAACTCCGAATTCTGCTCGATCCCGTGCCCCTTCCCCTCTGATTCATCGTCGAAAATAGCCTTCGTCCTCTAGACGACCGGGGAACATCTGTATGTCCCCATGCCCTTTTGGCTGCCTCGGCGCTAAAAAGTGCGATCCTATTGCCTTTCTTTGAATCCACGTTAAGAATAGCCTCTACCTCTAGACGACCGGATGACCACCTTGTCCACCTCCAACTTATCGCTGAAAATAGCCTCATCCTCTGTCCACCTGGTCGAGCCAGTGGCCTTTTGTTGATCCCTTCCAAAGTGCAACGCTTCCATGCAGACCCACTTCCACACACACCTCCCTCTGGAAAACGCTTTCAGTCGAACCCCTCTACTACTCCCCTGCATTGGAAAAACAGCCATGGCGATCTATGAACATTATTGGCTGCTACCGCTTGAAACGACACACCACGCGACCCATATAGACGAAGATGGTCCATCTATGCTCCAAAACGTCCATTAAAATGCCCTTTTCCACTATTGCCTGATTGTGCATGCGCAGATTTAGGAAAGTTCAACTACACACCAGTCCAGTGGGACGTTACTCCACGAGCGCTTCAATGTGGCACCTCACAGGACCCATTCGGACCACGGATGGTTCATCTCTGTCTCAAAACGTCCACCCAAATGCCTTTTTTCTACTACTACCCGACTGCGCATGTGCGGCATGATACCGCAAGTCACGTCATCCCCAGACGAAATGTCATCCCCGAAAGTCTCTTGTAAAGTCACCCGGATGTAACGTCACCTTCACGTGTCCTCCACAGCCTCGGCCACAACACAACAAAACCCGTCCTTTATACACTACTGTAGCAGAATGAATTTATTAAATACCAATGATCACTGTTTTAATACGTTTTAATTTAGTAATCTTACCTTCTTTATAATTACTCGGGAATCTGTTGTATAGAATACTATGATCATTTATACAGTTATAACATGTAAATTATTTTAAGTTATCATTGTTGTTCGAAGGTCTGCACTACCCACTCTTTGTATATACGCACCAACAGTCGGTGACAATAGCTCCCTGCGAGCTACTGTTTTATTGTTTTGTACCAAACCGACTATAAATAAATTATCTTATCTTATCTTATTTGATTTTATGATTTTGTGAGAAAGTGAACGGGCCATTTGAAAACTGTGGGAAATTATCGTTTCGGGAGTAAGGGTAGATGTATTATATTCTGGAATTTATTGAACTTACGTCTGCTTTTTTGCCATTCGGTGTAGTATGGCCATTGTTGATACATGTTAGTTGTGTTGCTCTCATATGAGTAGTATATGGGTCCTCGTGGAAAGTGTATGAAAGGGGGAGTATGGAAGTATATGGGTCGATGGGGTCAGACGAGGGACACGGAGGGTCATATGGGCGAGCAGGTGACCAGGGTCCTTGAGAGGACGAAGCTATTTTTGGCGCAGGTCGAACGTGGGACGCGGAGTCATCGGAGGGTCATCGGAGAGAGCAGGTGGCCGGGGTCGTTGAGAGGACGAAGCTATTTTTGGCGCAGGTCGAACGAGGGACGCGGAGTCATCGGAGGGTCACCGGAGCGACCAGGTGGTTGGGGGTCATCTAGAGGTCGGAGTTAAATCACGTGAAGTAGAGGATAAAAGGATGGGCTTTTCGATTTCCGCCTCTGACGTATATGGTACAAGAGTCGTAGGACCTCTTTGAGCAGTACAGCATGGATAAAACGCGCATGCCCGACGAGGGTAAGTCGGTCTAGGTAATACATCCTCAGGGAATGTTATAGGGATATGCGGTATAAAACCTGGGGTTTTTTCTCGAAACAATCCGTAGAGAATGAATAACGCAACACGTGATATAACTAGAGAGACTACTTATTATAAACGTTCACCCACCCTCCCCCCCCCAATCCCCTCTTCTCACTGGAGCAATTTCAGTTGGGCCTTTAGAGCCTCGTTCGCAACGTACAGGGAATTCAAATCGATGTTTTTGAACATTATAACGTCCCTTAACTTCTGAATCTTCTCCCGCAAGTCCTGTCTGAAATGAAAAAACAAGCGGTTTATATATCTTCCCATAATGCGGTGAAAACCGACTTTATATCGCTGAACAAAATCATGATTCTCCAATAGAATGGTATACCCGTAGTCACAACAACAACGCATTGCATTCTGGTTTCGCGGGGGGGGGGGGGAGGGGAGTCGAAGGTGGACACAACTTTTCCTTTGACGACGTTGTGACTGAGGTAGACATCTCCGTCTAAGTGAATTAGCTGAGGCGTTTGGGCAGACGAACACATCTATAGTCGATATGTGAAACTTTACGTTGTCGCAAGCTTTCGCCGTCAGTGTAATACACTCCGCATGGGCAGAGTCCGGTATATCACCGTGTTTGATCATACGTCCGAAGGCAGCCCCATTCTCTCCAAATACTTCAGCAAAAACTTTGTATGCCAGGGAGATCATCTTCTTAGATCCGTCTACCACGAAAGGCGAACTGAGGAATCAGCTCGAAGCCCGTCCTTTTATCCTCCGCGGCACGTGATTTAACTCAGAATTCTGCTCGATCCCGTACCCCTTTCCCTCTGATTCATCGTGGAAAATAGCCTTCGTCCTCTGGACGACCGGGGAACACCTGTGTGTCCCCATGCCCTTTTGGCTGCCTCGGCGCTAAAAAGTGCGATCCTATTGCCTCTCTTTGACTCTACGTTAAGAATAGCTTCTACTTCTAGACGACCGCATGACCACTTGGTCCACCTCGTTCTTATCGCCGAAAATAGCCTCATCCTCTGACCACCTGGTCGAGCCAATGACCTTTTTGTTGATCCCTTCCAAAGTGCAACGCTTCCATGCAGACCCACTTCCACACAGACCTCCCTCTGGAAAACGCTTTCAGTCGGACCCCTCTACTACTCCCCTGTATTGGAAAAACAGCCATGGCGATCTATGAACAGTATTGGCTGCTACCGCTTGAAACGACACACCACACGGCCCATATAGACGAAGATGGTCCATCTGTGCAGACCAAGATTGTCCAAACGTCCACTAAAATGCCCTTTTTCCACTATTACCTGATTGTGCATGCGCAGATTTAGGAAAGTTCAACTACACACCAGTCCAGTGGGACGCTATTCCACGAACGCCTCAATATGGCACCCATTCGGACCACGGATGGTTCATCTCTGTCCCAAAACGTCCACCCAAATGCCTTTTTTCTACTACTACCCGACTGCGCATGCGCAGCATGATATCGCAAGTCACGTCATCCCCAGACGAAATGTCATCCCCGGAAGTCTCTTGTAAGAAAGTGACCCGGATGGAACGTCACCATCACGTGACCTCCACAGCCTCAGCCACAAAATCCGTCCTTTATATACTACTGTAGCAGATTTGATTGAATGATTTTATGAGAAAGTGAACGGGCCATTTGAAAACTGTGGGAAATTATGGTCTTGGGAGTAAGGGTAGATGTACTCTGAGGCCAAGAAAAATACTGGGTCATTTACATCTGACGACGATACAGCTTACCAATCTCCAATGTACGAGTTGTCACAGCGAAACAGCTCACCAATTAGCAGTATACGAGTTGTCAGAGCATTTCCATCATAGCGCTCTTGATTTGTATCTAATACCGCTTATGCCGGTGCTAGGGGCCGTGTGGTCATATCATCCATGTTGCCACATGAACAGGAACAATAAAAGCGTACCTGAGATACAACACATATCACGAATCGTTAGATTCTTGGTATGTGCTTTAGAATAGGTTTACCAGAAGACTATTCTGTGAAGTCATATGACGCAGTCAGTATGTCGGCACCTCTTCCCACTTCCCTTATGTGTGTTGTAATTCGTTAGGGCAGAGAAAATAACCGCAGAGAAGAATTGGTTCGTTTTCGAATTGCCTTTAGTTGGCGAATAATAAGGGAATTTATTGAACTTACGTCTGCTTTTTTGCCATTCGGTGTAGTATGGCCATTGTTGATACATGTTAGTTTTGTCGCTCTCATATGAGTAATATATGGATCCCCGTGGAAAGTGTATGGAAGGGGGGAGTATGGAAGTATATGGATCAATGGGCTCAAACGAGGGACACGGAGGGTCATCGGAGCGAGCAGGTGGCTGGGATCGTTGAGAGGACGAAGCTATTTTTGGCGCAGGTCGAACGTGGGACGCGGAGTCATCGGAGGGTCATCGGAGCGAGCAGGTGGCCGGGATCGTTGAGAGGACGAAGCTATTTTTGGCGCAGGTCGAACGAGGGACACGGAGTCATCGGAGGGTCATCGGAGCGAGCAGGTGGCCGGGATCGTTGAGAGGACGAAGCTATTTTTGGCGCAGGTCGAACGAGGGACACGGAGTCATCGGAGGGTCATCGGAGCGAGCAGGTGGCCGGGATCGTTGAGAGGACGAAGCTATTTTTGGCGCAGGTCGAACGAGGGACACGGAGTCATCGGAGGGTCACCGGAGCGAGCAGGTGGCCGGGATCGTTGAGAGAACGAAGCTATTTTTGGCGCAGGTCGAACGAGGGACACGGAGTCATCGGAGGGTCACCGGAGCGAGCAGGTGGATGGGGGTCGTCTAGAGGTCGGAGTTAAATCACGTAGAGGATAAATGATGGGCTTTTCGATTTCCGCTCCAGTTCACAGGCGTATATGGTAAAAGAGTCTTAGGAACTCTTTGAGCAGTACACCATGGATGAAACGCGCATGCCAGACGAGGGTAAGTCGGTCTAGGTATTACATCCTCAGGGAATGTTATAGGGATATGCGGTATAAAACCTGGGGGGGGGGGGGGGTTCGAAGCAATCCGTAGAGAATGAAGAACGCAACACGTGATATAACTAGAGAGACTATTTATTATAAACCCTCAACCCCCCCAATCACCTTTCTTCACTGGAGCAATTTCAATTGGGCCTTTAGAGCCTCGTTAACAGCGTACAGGAAATTCAACTCGATGTCTTTGAATGTTATAACGTTGCTTAACTTCTGAATCTCCTCCCGCAAGTGCTGTCTGAAATGGGGAAAAACAAGCGGTTTATATATCTTCTCATAATGCGTCGAAAACCGACTTTGGGAGCGGGACAAGTGTTATATTGCTGAACAAAATCATGACTCTCCAATAGAATGGTATACCCGTAGTTACAACAACAACGCATTGCATTCTGGTTTCGTGGGGGGGGGGTAACAATTTGAGTTCCTTTACTGGTAGATAAACATGAGCAGCCCTGTGTAAGGGGTGCAGGCAGACTGGTGATTTTACTACTGGGCAAATTGAAACTCGATGTAAAATAAAACCGGGGAGTATGTCAGTTCAACCTATTTTGAGAGATAAATGATCGCCTATATAAAAAAGGACCGTTATTACACTGGATTCTTATAATTGCAAAAAAGGGATTAGTGAATTGAACTTACATTTATGTAGCCTGGTATCGCGGAGGCGAATACGGAGGAGTTGTCCTCGGTGTTTGAGGCAGCGTCACGTCCGTTTCTGAGTCGTCCGAAATTACAATCACGTGGTCGGGCGAGGTCAAAATAGACGGGCTCATTGGATATTGTTCGCTGAAAAATAAATGTGCGAAAGTACGTTTAGTATGCGAGATTAGCGTAATCAGCGCATACTGGTGGAAAAATATACTCCCGCCAGTCTGAGATTTTTGCGCAAACAGATGTCATAATGGAGATACATTTATTATTTCATAAAATATGGGGAGTAACTGGATATGTCCTCGATGAAAGGGAAATAAACACACACACTTCTAGACCGTTTGTACAGACTCGGCCCGACAGCAGTTTGTCCAGCATATCGGCGGGGGGGCGATTTAAATGCCCGTGTCAATATTTACTCGACTGGACTCTGTTAACTCGTAGTACGCTATCTTATGGCGTTGCGATGTGTAGTCTAGTCTAGCCTATAATCGTGTAAACTGTTTGGGCAGAGATTAGATACCGCGTTAGATCACATGGAAAAGACGACAGTAGCGGCATATTACTGGATGACCGTTTGAGGACAGAGAACGCGTGTTTCTACACCGTATGTGAATAGACTCGAGCGGGGGGGCAAATAACTGACCGCGCAGACGATGACCCTATGTTTGGGGATGGATGACATCATGTGTAAATATTCACGGGCAGCCGTTGTACGCAATAGATAGCATATAGTGTTTCGACTCTAACTCTTTTGCGATATTACTCGATACAGAATTGAATTGATAAACGATCGCTTGGGTATTCTAGCCCCTCCCCCGCATTAGATAAAAGCATGACAGAATAGGATTGTCGTAAAAAATATCAATAATCATACCCCATGAGTCCTGTCCAATCTATGATCGATGCTTCCGACAGCGGCGATGGTGTCATGTCATTGGGATCAACGGCGGAGAAATCTGTTGAGATGAAAGTAAAAAAAATGTTATATATCTGTTCTCATCTCGGCTTTCTGTATTACTCGGCTAAATTGCGCAATCCAAATAAGGAAACAAGCTGTTATACAGTTCAGTAAGTCCTTTTTTCATTCATGGGTTTTCAGTTCCGTCTCCCACCAGTCTTCGCACTGGTATTTCAGCAGGTACACGGGGTGCACGTTCACTTCCGTTTGCCTTTCAATGAGGGATTCAAAATTCTTTATGACCGCATGCATCTTCATCAATACGTTCTAGAGCAGCGTCAAAGTATAACTCCGCCATCTCAGTGAGACCGTTCATCATACACTCGCGATGATCCTGGCTGTGGTCGTCGATCTCACATCCTGGGCAGCGTTCTCTCGTTATTTCACCGATTATAGAGGCTAGCTCTTCGGTATACGCTTTCTTAATGGCGTGTTCGAGGAGTTGTGTCATTTTGCAAACCGTACGAGTCGATGGAGGCGATGACATGTCGTCGACGTCGTCGTCGTCGTCGACAACGACGAAGACGTCCGATGCGCAAACCCGAATGCTGGCGATCATCTCCTTCAGCGCAGAGTCAATCTCTCGAGCTTTCCTGTTCAACTCCGTCCAGACCACCCCGTTAAATGTGATTCTTTTAGGCATAGGAAATAGATTTATTCCAGTGCCTGAGGTACACGCATGATTTCCCCTTGAATACATTATGACTGATATATACATCTTTGTCCAGGCGGAGAGGCTGGGGTATGTCCACACCTCGTTCGAGAAAGGAGTCGAGTCTGCGTTGTTCCATGCTTTCATGGTTAATGTGATGAACTTCGGCTGAGAAGCGTTGGGCACATCACCGTGATTGATAATACTTAGAAAGGCAGCTCCTTTCTCTCCAAAGACTTCTGCGGAAATTTTGTATGCCAGGGAGATAATCTTGTAGCGACTGATAAATCCGTGTACCACGAAAGGCGAATGGTGAATGAGCTCGAAAAGCCCGTCCTTTTATCCTAAACCACTCCGTGTCCCTCGTTCGACCTACGCCAAAAATAGCTTCGTCCTCTCGACGACCCCAGCCACCTGCTCGCTTCAACGACCCTCAAAGGACTCCGTGTCTCACGTTTGACCTGAGCCAAAAATAGCTCCTTCCTCTGGACGACCCGGCTACCTGCTCGCTCCGGTGACCCTCCGTGTCCCTCGTTTGACCCCATCGACCCGTATACTTTCATACTCCCCCTTCCATACACGCTTCCCCAGCATCTCGTATACTACTCAAGTGAACATTGGTTATGCTACATTGAAATCTGAAACCCGTCCATTCGCTATAGGCTCGATGTATCGATAGACGTTCTAGTATGAAATGTAGTTACTGAGACATGACATAAGTAATAAAAATTTGTCTTATCTACTCCCGTCCGTCTTTCTCTGTACAATATGCCTCTCTCTCTTGACATGAATTGCAAATCGCCCACATTGTGTAATCGTGAGGAAGCATCAGAGCTTTCGTAATAAGTGAACATTGGTTATGCTACATTGAAATCTGAAACCCGTCCATTCGCTATAGGCTCGATGTATCGATAAAAGTTCTAGTATGAAATGTAGTTACTGAGACATGACATAAGTAATAAAAATTTGTCTTATCTACTCCCGTCCGTCTTTCTCTGTACAATATGCCTCTCTCTCTTGACATGAATTGCAAATCGCCCACATTGTGTAATCGTGAGGAAGCATCAGAGCTTTCGTAATAAGTTTGGCTATTGCAAGTTAATCAGTATTGAACTACGTTAACAGTGTCGTCCATTATAATATCTCAGACAAGACAGAACTTACATTGAGCCGACGTGTAGATCGTTTAATCTCCGTGAAGACCTCATCCGTCTGCAATCAGTCTTTAAACATCAACGACCGGTTGAACTTCCGCCATTATCTTCGTACGGCCGGTCACGAGATCGCACGAGACGTTGCTGATCACATGACACGTACGAATATAATGGCGGAGAATTCAACCGACCGTTGATGTTTGAAGACTGATTGCAGACGGATGAGCACTTGACGGCAATCAAACTCTTTGCCGAACACGATAAAACAAATGGACAGAGAGCTGGGAGGGGTTGTTTTATTGCCGGATGAAGCCGAACGACCCATGAAGCCGTGTGATACCGGAGTGTACAAGTAAGTTCATTGAGAGGCATCAGCAAGGAACGAACGAAGCCATGTATACTTGGCTAACATCTACCCAAATAAACAACACAAAGAGGTAAGGAGTTTACGATGTATATATGTATTGTTATTAATATCGAAACACGGGGTACATTATCAACGGTCGAATGAAAACAATGAGTTTCACGATACATCGTTTCATAGAGTTAAGGTCTTCAACAGTATTCAGACGACTTTGTCACAACGCCAGTTTTCACAGTCGTATTTCAACAGGTACACTGGCTGCACTTGTATTTCGTTGATGCATTCCACCGCTTCGTTAAAGTATAAGTCCGCCATCTGGTCGAGCTCGCCCATCATACACGCGTGGGAGACGTCGATCTAACATCCGGGGCAGCGTTCTCTCCCTTTATTTCGTCGATCATGGGTATACGCTCTCCGATGTACGCTTTCTCGATGTTGAGTTCCAGACATTGTTTTCTTCCGTTCATCTTCCTGTCGGTGGGGGATTTGACATGTCGTCCACGAAGGCATCGGATGTTAAAACCTGAATGCTGCTCACCATCTCCTTTTCTAGTGACGTCAATCTCGTTGGCTTTCTTTTTCAACTCGGTTCACAGCATGACGTTCAAGGAGATTGCTCTAGGGATAAAGTAAGTTTTCTTCACGTCTCGGTCACATTTAGCCCAATTTCGGAGGTGGACACAACTTTTCGCTTTGAAGACGTTGTGACTGAGGTAGACATCTCCGTCTGAGAGAGTCAGCTAAGGCGTTTGGGCAGACGAACACATCTATATTCGATATACATGTGAAACTTTACGTTGTGCCAAGCTTTCGCCGTCAGTGTGATACACTTCGCATGGGCAGAGTCCTGTATATCACCGTGTTCCATCATACGTACGAAGGCAGCTCCCTTCTCTCCAAATTCTTCAGCAGAAACTTTGATCAGGGAGATCATCTTGTTAGATCCGTCTACGACGAAAGGCGAACTGAGGAATGAGCCCGAATACCCATCGTTCTGCCCTCCGCGACACGAGATTTAACTCCGAATTCTGCTAGATCCCGTGCTTCTTTCCCTCTGATTCATCGTCGAAAATAGCCTTCGTCGTCAGGACGATCGGAGAATACCTGTGTGTCCCCATGCCCTTTTGGCTGCCTCGGCGTTGAAAAGTGCGATCCCATCGCCTTTCCTTGACTCCACGTTAAGAATAGCCTCTACCTCTAGACGACCGAATGACCACCTGGTCCACCTCTGACTTATTGCTGAAAATAGCCTCATCCACTGGCCACCTGGTCGAGCCAATGGCCCTTTTTGATCCCTTCCAAAGTTCAACGCTTCCATGCAGACCCACTTCCACACAGACCTCCCTCTGGAAAAACCTTGAGCCGGATCCCTCTACTACGCCCCTGCATTGGAAAAACAGCCATGGCGATCTATGAACAGTAGTTAGTTTAAACTTATTTTATTGTCTCACGAACAACGGGGCCTGACCTATACCTGTTCTCTTATAAATATGACTATATGCAGGCGCTTTCAAAAACCGATCCATTCAAAGCCCGTTCCTTCTCATTCACCAAACGCTATATAGACGATCTTCTCGCTGTGGATAATCGCTATATAAATGACGCAGTGAAGAATATATATCCACCTTCACTGGATTTGAAGGAAACTACAGATAACCCTACAGGCACATCATATTTAGACCTGTATCTCTATAAAAATGAAGCGGGCCTTCTCTCTCGTCGACTATATGACAAAAGAGATGATTACAATGTCGACATCGTAAACTATCCCTTTCTGGACAGTAATATTCCAGTGGGACCTGCATATGGCGTATACATATCACGCCTAGTAGCATTTGCTAGATCCTGTGTTAAATGTGACGATTTTAATCAACGTCACAAAACATTGTTGCAGAAACTTATAAAACAGGGCTACACCACCAAGTGCCTCCACTCAAAGTTTCTCGAATTTGGCGATACATATCGCATGCTGGTAGTAAAATACGAGCGTAGCGTGCAAGATCTATGGCGTTACGTTTCGTAACTTGTGTCTAATTCCGCTTAACCCGGGGCTACACTGTTATGCAAAAAGGTGGAAATTTCCACCTTAAAAGGTGGTCCATATATTACACCCTATAAGATGGGAATGTCCACCTTTTCTCGAGGGTGGATATATCCACCGTACAGATTTCCACCCTATTTTCGCGAGTCACCACCACAACGACTAGAGGGATAACAATATTCCCAAACATAAACATACATATTACGTCTGAGAACACCAGGCTCCTAGAACAGAACGTAAAACATCGTGGGATTCTATATGCTCGCGGCCTCAATGGGATTTTCAGCCATCATCAGACCAGTTTTTCACTTCCAAATACCTAATATCAAAATTATTTTTAATTTAACAACTGATCAAATTTCTCAAGCAGCAAGAAAATAATTACTAAATTCTTTAACTAACGCTTCGAGCTCAACTGGACGTCGTCTGCTGGAAAAAGGTCGGAGGTTCGGACGATAACAGCCTTGTGTTACTGCGCGTACCACGTTGCTACGCGGGGCGAAAGAATCCTTAACTGATTGGCAAGTTTATGCACTCGTTGTGGGATACATCATAGCTTATTAATTGATTGATGCATTCAAATGTGTATGGGGCATATGTAGCGCACTTAAGGTCAAGTTGGATGAAGGAGGTAATTCAAAGACAAAATGTGGAAATGTTAAGGGTGGATATTCCCACCTCATCTGCTGCTTGGATTGGAAGCAGTGAAATTTCCACCCTAGGGTGGACATTCCCGCCCGTATCCCACCCTTTTCCATAACAGTGTAGGGGCCGTATGAATCCATGTACTTCAAGATCCTCATGGTACTCATATGAACAGTCACAATCAAAGCGTGACTGAGATACATCATTCTTTAGATGACGACTTTACAACGAATATTATGGATTAAGAATACTGATCAGCGATACGGATTTGATATTTTTGGAACATCATGATGCCTTGCCGGCATCATTGAAAACTGTTGACCGTTTCTCTCTTCGCAGGAAACAAGCCTAGGTTTATGTATACTTTGAATTTGGTGCTAATACTGTTATATGGAATATGTCTTTGAATTATGGACGCGGATATTCTCTAATGGACGACGGCTGAATTATGAATGACGGACCAGACGCTTGTAATTGGGGACAGTATTGGCTGCTACCGCTTGAAATGAAAGACGACCCCACGCACAAGTCCATTATGAAAACCAAGTGTCACCTGGAAGGGGATATGAGACTACCACCTATCGAGGCCCTGCAAAATGCGATAAAAACGCCCAAATAGCTGTTCTAGGACATGTTGCGTTACAGTATCCTAGCCTGTCCGACGACGATTAGGGATACATCTAACGGAAAAGAGCGAAGGCTGAGGCAACACCAAATGGTAGCTTGTGATTGGACAAGAGCAGCCGAGAATACATCTAACCGGCAAGGGCGAATATGATATATGCAGCATCAAATTGCAGCTTCTGACTGGACAAAGGCAGACGTCGATGCGTCTGATACACACCATACTGTAAACGTATTGTAAACATACACAACGCGGCTCCCCTAGCTTGAGTATGATATAATATATGCTATAACATTAGGGAGAATAAACTATATTTAAATTTGTGAACGGGTTGATCTTTCTTTCTCTCATTTGTCTGCATGATGGTGTTACGATAAGGCGTTATTGCGTTGAGACGGGCGTTAAAATAAGGCACTTTCCCCACCTCTTGCATATCGCTCCAATTAAGGCGTTAGAGACGGGCGTTCAGTAACACCGCCACTACCACCACCACCACCACAGCGCCCCCCCCCCCCCCACACACAGTAGCTTAAGGTATTAAGGACCCATGCCCGCGATGATAATGTGCTAGCCATTGGTGGGCTGCACTGCTGGTTCGTATTAATCCAATGTCATGGGGATTCCCCTTCTCTCGCTGCATAGTTTATGTATTACTCTATGTGGGGATTCTCTTTCTTTGGTTGCATGTATTGCTATGCACATAATCTTGAAATGCCTAGGGCAGAATCAGTACCCCCGAAACCGTCCTTTCTCTACTGCTCCCCAGTGTGCATGCGCGTATGACAACCAGTCTGACTCTACCCGATAAGAGCTTCAATAGGTTGCCACTCATGCCTCGTTTGGACCACGGATAGTCCATCTCTTTTTCTATTACTGACCGACTGCGCATGCCCAGATTGGCAGTATTTCCACTGTAAACCACCCCAGTTGGACTCTAACCCGCGAGCGCTTCAAACTGATACATCGCACGGCCCATTTATAGCAAGGATAGTCCATCTCCACCTCAAAACGTCTGCTCAAGTGCCATCTTTATATACTACAGCTCTACTGCGCTTGCGTGCCATAGCCTTACTTTCAGGATACATCAATCGGATCGGACACTAACCCACGAGCGCTTCCCACCCTACACGACCCATTCGGTTCACGGATGACTCACCTCGAGCCCAAAACGGTCATTCAAATGCCCTTTTCCAATATTCCTGCCTGTGCATGCACAAATTGACGGCAGTTCAACTACACACAACCCCAGTCGGACGCTACTCCACGAGCGCTTCAATATGACACACCACACGGCCCTCTGTGCCCCAAAACATCCATTCAAATGCCCCTTTTCCACTATTACCTGACTGTGAATGCGCAGATTTAGTAAAGTTCAACTACACACCAGTCCAGTGGGACGCTACTCCACGATCGCTTCAATATGGCACCTCACAGGACCTATTTGGACCACGGATGGTTCATCTCTGTCCCAAAAACGTCCACCCAAATGCCTTTTTTCTACTACTACCCGACTGCGCATGTGCAGCATGATACCGCAAGTCACGTCATCCGCGGACGAAACGTCATCCCCGGAAATCTCTTGTCAGGAAGTGATCTTTGACCCGGATTGTAACGTCACCTTCACTTGACCTCCACAGCCTCAGCCTCAATACAACAAAATCGGTCCTTTATATACTACTGTAGCAGATTTAATTTAATGATTTTATGGGAAAGTGAACGGGCCATTTGAAAACTGTGGGAAATTATCGTTTCGTGAGTACGGGTAGATGTATTCTGAGGGCATGTAAAATACTGGCGAAATGGCCCCCTCCCCCCCTAATTATTTTTCCTACCCCTTCAGCTAGGGAGCTGAAACTTATCACACTATACCCTTGGGTCAAGCTCTACCAGAAAATGTAAAAAAATCCCAGATGGCCGCTTTGATGACGTCATCTTCAAAAACGGCATTTTTTGGTCGATTTTACGGTCAGATTTTCCGAATTTTTTATTTTTGCAATTTCTCCTCAAAAACTGAATGATAAATTAGTAAATATTAATGTGATGTGAAATAAAATAGTTTTTGCCCACTTTTCATCGCGGAAAAGCAGAAATTTTAAAGAAATATGACAAAAACATCACTTTTCTGCTACCCCATGTGGCCGCCATCTTGGATTTACCCATGATCCTCTGCTCGGGGGGTATGCAAATAGGCTTAATACGACCCCAATATGATAAACTATAAAGTCACAGAGTTTCAGCTCTCTATTTTTTGTCGTTCTGGATATAGCGCAGAAAGTTTGGTAGGGGGAGCCATAATGGTCCCCCCGGGTCAGGTAGGGTTAACAGAAGAAGTCTTCCTGGAAAATAACGATATATATATATCTACAGTCCTGGGAAAAGGCCGTATTCAAGAACGTTATGGCCTTTGCGATGGCATTCATTTTTGCAACCTGAATTTGACAAGCCTTTCTTTCCACTCAAAGCAGTAGGAGTTTTTGCGAAAAAAGGTCTTGCTCACACCAAACACCAAATGTGTGATGGATAATTCTCAAAATTTAGAGAATGTGTTTAGTTCAATTCTTCATTGACATTACAACAATAACAGCATTTTGCATTGTTCATGGTAAAAACATTTAAAAGTGTTCCAATAGAATTTCCCAGCCTTTGTACTCTTAAAACATTATAAATGTTGGAGAATATTATATAAAGCGTTATATTTGTAACATAGAAAGTGTTGGGGTTTTATATCCAACATTGTAGTGCTGTATCAGGTTCTTCACAACACATTACAAGTCATATAATACTAAGCATTGGAATCAACATTACAACTCAAAATAACACGGACGGTGCTGGAGTCTGGCTCCGATGCCTCGTTACAGGGGAGACTACTAGCGATATGGTATTCACATGGGTCATCACAGTACAGTTGTCTCCCTGAGTCGACACCTGCAATCGATATCGATGCTGATTGCAAAATGCAGAAGGGGACATCTAATATTCCCAGGTAAATGCGCCAGGACAATGAACTACAGTCCCAACTCAAGAACAAAATATATCACACCCGTTTGTGTATTCTCCCAATCTGTCAAGTAATAGCGGGGACAAAACAGCGAACTGTCATTTTCGTCCCATCGGCAGATCAAGTCGCATTCCACAACCACGTTGTGTACGCCGTCACGTGATTTCACGATCGTATTGAGTTACGAGATAAAACTCGCGCTGTGCTTGTTATGAATGGCGAATGTCCTTAGTTCGGACGTGTGAAGTCAAATTCTACCTGTTTTATTAGAGCCATGTGACAGATTTCAAGCCACTGGAAATTACCAGAAGACCAATATAATGCCACTCGATCGCTGGAAGGAACGTTTTGGTGAGTAAAATCCACGTGTTTTTGAAGACAGGTGCGCGAAAGTTGACAAATCGTGGTTAGCCTAGAAAAATGGCGTCGTCCCAAGTGGGGTCTTTGAACTAGTCCAACATCTATGGGACCTCTCCCCAATTACCCGGAAAGATGGCATCTAAGATTACAACACGTTCTGTCGGTTTAATTAAAAACATTGTCATCAAGTTGAGATAATGTTTAAATTCAACAGTTTAAAAAAATTAATAATAAATCATGGATGTCAAATCGTCAGATGTCTGAGATGAGATGTGTCATCCCATAAATTTTAGTAAATTATCGATTTCAGGGTGGGTTGTGTGGTGAAGTTTATTTGACTTCTGATATATTTGATATGAGCAACCTTGAATTATGTGCTACAGTGTATGTATTTGATTCATTCGGTTGATCTTATCTGTGAAATTCAACAGTTAAATATGTCTGTACCTGTATTGCAAAATTTCTTGGTAAAATGACTCATAATTTATGAACTAACCTACCAAGGATAGGTATGGTATCCGTAACTCTTGATGCATCATACCATAACTTTTTAAAAGATAATTCTTTGTATATAAATATGCCTATCAATGTCAATATGCTTTTCTCATGTAAGTGACGTGATTAACTGATTAAGCAGGCCTAGGCTAAGGATCCTTTCAGAATGTATTGAAAGATTGAAATTCATAATGCTACTGGGATATGCACATGTATTCATCACCTTTTCTCAGTTACTTTAATTTAAACATTTGTCATCAAGTGAATATAATGTATTGCTCTACGAATCCAGCAGATTTGAAAAAAAAATACTATAATTCCTGTATCCCGATAATGCTAGGTATTCAATTCATTTGGTTGATCTCTGTGGATTTTTAGTTCAACATGTGTGTGCATTTATAAAGGTCTATTGCAAAATTCCTAGATGACTCATTTTAAACTTAATATGTACCGAGGATAGGTATTTTACAAGATGCATTATACATGTACCATACCAGAATTCGTTACCTATCAAGGTCAACATTGATTATCAGTACAGATCAGTTTAGATTTTATTGATTAATGAATTTATATTATTAATGGTAGGATAAATGTACACATATATGTTAATTTAAATTGCTTATTTGGCCATTCATCGGTAAAATTTGCGAGGGCTTTTGATCACTCTCCTAGATTTTATATTGTGAGAGCGATTCACTCTCGTCAATTCCTCTGCATTACTTTTTTTCTCCAGGAGAGTGAGCAATAACTCTCCTGAGGGGAGTAAGGTGAGCAATGGAAGGGAGAATGATCACTCCCCTTAAAAACGAGATCGACTGATTCATCAGTGGAACATTGACTATTCTATAACACGTATGTCAATAACATCGAGCTACATGTAACCGTGCATTTATTACACGTTTTAGCACGGTTATGTGAAATCAACACCCATCAAGTGCAGATGTTCATTAGGCGATTCCATTTCACAAGTCGGATGAGGAAAGGGATGTCTGATTTCATACAAGTAACAATTGAATAAAACAAACAAATACATTACGGTACAAGATGAAATTTCTTTCTCAAGTTTAACTGTTGATTCCATCTTGAAATTGATTAACAAAGCGACACATAATCTATAATTTCCACACAGCTGACGCAGCTGACCCCATCTGAGAGACCACATAAACTCGTTCACTGACATTGGCACAATGCCAACCGAGACGGGAGCATCCGTCGACGAGTTTTTTTCAAGAAAAGGGGGAAAGGTTGTCAAAGTTTAAAATATGTTTTCAACCTTTCATTACAATATTTGTTGATACCGGTAATCAATTTGGGTAGTGCAATAGAATAGAAATAATGTTTCATTATAAGCGTGCTCAATGGTTATTTTATGCATGGTTAGTACAGGAAAGTTGATATTTTAGGGCAAGGGCGAAACCCCTTGCCCTAAAATTGAGCACGCCTAGGAAAACTTTATTTCTTTAACAAAATGTGGAGCAGGAGAGGTGCCAGGTATTGCCAAATATACTGTTCGATGTTTCATAGAGGCAATGTGAAATTCTTAGAAGCAATAATGCATTGACTTCTGATAGATCATAAATATTGGATGACCCAAATACTGTGTGTATGCACATACCACACACCTTAATATGTTACTGGGTGCTTCCTTATTTTGCCCCTACTTGAAACTTGATATGTCACCCAAGGCATTTCAGGAATGTTATAACAATTGGGTCTGCTGTTTGTGTAAGGTTTGACCATGTGGCTTGACCAATAAAACAACTATCACTGGGTGTTTATTCCAGAACTTAGCAGGAACTAGAAACAGCTGGGGAATATTAATATAGCTGGGTCACTGGTACACTTCAAGTAACATCAACAGGTTCTCAAATATCTATAGGTGGATCTTGTTGGTTTTATAAGTACTCTATCTCTGAACATTTGAGTTGATACAATAGCAGTGTTACAGATCTATGTACACACATGCACTTTTAAGTTGAACTAAGGAAGCTGCATTAATCATGTACATGTATTGTTAAAATAATTTGTCTTAAAGTATCCATTCGATCCCTATATGTTACCATTGTCATTAAAAAAATAAATATTTAAGAAAAAAAAAGAAGAAATTTTTGTAATGATATGGTCACAGGATAATCCAGACTTTCAGTTTGGGCACCCATACGTGACGCGGAATGTGGCAAAGGTATACAATTTTTTTTAATACAATTTACAATTTTTAGGCCACGATGCAGGACTGACAAAACATAGATGAAAGCTTCAGGAGTATGGTATCAAATGGTCTAAAATACAGCCTGCCCTGACAACTTGAGATTTAGCATTTTTACTTGCATTACTAGTATCAATTGATTTTAGCATATTCAGAGAAGAATTTCTTTAAAAAATTCTTGCCCTTGTCTCTGACTTTTGTTCAATTCGGCACCCAATGCCAGGCCATGGTGCACAAACCCAAGCCATGGACATGGTTTCCAAACTCATCGCAGGTTGAAAACGGCCTGGATTGTGCAGAAATAAACAGAGGAGGTGAATTACATGTCATACGTATATATAATCTGGGACGAGTGTACGAAACGCGGCTCCTCTCTTTGAACTAGGGTTTGTCTCGCTAATTGATATGTTAATGAGTGATTAGTGATTGGTTAATTAGTACGCCTCGTCACTGATTGGCTTTTGTGTGCAAAAGACCGTCACGTGTGCTTCGCTGCGAGTCCCGCCCTGTTTCGCTGGTCAATGCTGGGCAAATACACGTGCTTGTCAACAAGGCTCCATTAACGTGAACGCCAGTCAACTCAATTTAGGCCAAGATTGGTGACCAAAAAAATCCTTTACAGCTTAACGAGTGGCAAAAGGAATACATCATGCAAACGACAAGAAACAAAACTAGTGCACAGAGAAAAAAAACCTAAAAAAACATATGACTCAAAAGAGTAGTTCAATCACAAAAACGTACAAGAATTGTGAGATTTGTTCAGAATTCTACATATTTGGCATTTTTACGATTTTCACGAGCAATTATTTACAAAAACGAAAATGGAAAATTAAAACATTTTGCGTACTGTCAATGACATGCTTGCATATTTTGTAAAAACTAGCACAGATATACTTCAAAAATTGAGATAAATGAGAAGTTTGATCACAAAGAAGGGGAAAAATGAGTTTTTCCTTGCCGCTCTAGCCGCTCAGTTATCGGCAGCGCAGAGCGGTCGAAAGTTGTCATGAAAATATGCATCTTTTCGATGAAAATCCCTCAAAAGTTTCTTATCTCATAATAGTACCCGTCTCAATCAAATAATCTGATGCCAATTACTGCAGAAGAACGTCTATAAATCTGGTAAAATCTGGAATGAATTCGTGACGAAAACTAGGCGATGCAAAGGCTGGCAGGCGAGACATACATTCAGCGCGAGCTCGCGGCGGCGCCTTTGATGTCGGGGTACGTTTCATATCCCTTTAATATTCGTCCCAGATATAATGTATCAATGTCATAACATACGCTCGATATTAAATTGATTTGTTGTCCAGTCTTTTGTTTTTGAGGAGAGTGAACAATCCCTCTCCATTAGTCACCTAAATTTTCCCACAGGAGTGTTATTTATCACTCTCCTGAAAAATAAATTTGTATTGGAGAGTAATATAGACAAGATTGAATCACTCTATAGCAACACAGTCACTCTCGCAACACAGTCACTCTCGCAACACAAAATCTAGGAGTGATTCAGCTCAATTGCAAGTTTTACAAACACGACAGACAGGTTGTCCATGATTTACCGGTGCATATTGATATTGTCTTGATGTTTGTACATGTATCGATAGCATTAAGGCCATTGTCACTTGCTAAGTTGTTTTAGCATGATCAACCTTCGTCTATATTTTGAGGGCAAATAATTAAAATAGATGAGGGATTTACATTTTCAAGAGAAAAACTTACTCATTTTCTTCATATTCGTATACAATTGTTTCGCAATTTAATAATTAATAATAAATAATTATATAGCATCTAGCATGTGTATCTAAGAAATCAAGGTCATGCTAAACAACCAATCAAGTGACAATGGCCTAACCGTGTAACCATTATGCAAGATTGCTATGGTTACATGGATGTACTCCATGCGAATAATAAATAATAATAAATGCGAACTTCCGAATAAATATTGTTTTAGACAATCTGTCTCAATGGTTTTGGAGAGGCAACCTTTATTGTTGATGGACAAAACTCCCCTTAAAGGTGAAATACAATTTGTTGAATTCTCCGTTCTACATTTAATATAGGTTGAATAATGATAGAAATTCCAGTATATCTACTTCACTTGGATTAATTTGAATTATCTTGTCTGCTAGAATCTTTTTAAAAGTTGGTACCCCTAGCCCAGCTGAAATCAGATTGCAAAATGTCATCGCTCATCTTTCCTTGATTGTGACGTCCCGTCAGATCAGCTGCCCGGAAGCTGAACGTGACGACCGGCCAGGTGGTCTGATGTGACATCACAAACCAACGTCAAACAAGGGCAGATACATGTACATGTGCATGTAAATGATGCGGATTTCATTTCTGAAATCGGCCGGGCTTGAGATACCAACTTCGAAGCACTTTTCAAAAGCTACCAGAAGACCAAACTAAATACATAGGCTGATATTTCCGTGATTAACTAGTCCACGAAGAATGAAAGGAAAATATGAAAACGCACCTAAAGTTAAGTTTAATTGCATCAATGGCATTGACAGCAAATATATTCAAACTTCACCCCATGTTCATAATGTAATGCAGTACCATACACTTATAAATCACAACACATGTGAATTGCAAGGGCATCGCTACCCATGGTGCGTGTGGTGTGAATGCCCCCCCCAACCCCCCCCCCCCCTTTTTTGCCCGTAGATTGGAAATACGAAAATTATGTAAGATAAGCTTATCAAACCATAAAAATTTGAAATTTTCCGGCGGGGGAATGCCCACAGACTCTCGCCTGTTCGGCTGTGATAGTCGACTCTCCTACGAACTTTCGCTACATCTGCCCATAGAAATTGAAAACATTTGCACCCCCCTTTGAAATCCTAGTGACGCCCTTGAATTGTGATGGTGAAGTAGAAGCCCATTGATTTTTATCCCTCAGCCAATATTGGCCAAACCGTGACGGCAAGGATATTTTGTCTGTATTGTCTGTCTGTCTGTCCGTCTGTCCATCTTAATTTTTAACACATATCTCTTGGAGGATTATTGTCAGGATTTACAAATCCTGCAACGTGATTAACCCTCTACATACCGTATCAGTACAACTGTACCGATAGAAATATAGTTTAATGATTGCCTGGCATTGGCATACAAAATGAAGAATTTCTATACAAAAATTTTCATCATATTATATCTTGTTCGAAAGCATGGAGTAACTTCTTTGAAACTGTGTAGGCGATAAGTATATTTTCGTTTCGTCCATGTTCATAATCATATAACGGTGTTGTTATCAGCTTGAAACTGTTAAAAATACCAGTACAGAGGGAGCTAAACAACTTTATTTTATGGTTTTACTGAACACCTAAGGGATTTTCTCTAATGTTAACATAACTTACAATCAGTTATTCTAATAAATTTGATCACCCTGTAAATTCAGTTTTCTGCATAATTTTGTCATCTTCCTATGGTCCTGAAACCTGATAATGTAGGCCCCCTACATCCATGACGATAAAACCCCCCCTGTTATCTCTTGATGCAATGCAGGCCCCCAATATCCATGACAATTAAATGGCTGGTGGGGATTTTTATACAATTCTAGTATTAGCCTGTCACCTCCCTCATGTAACACGACATCAACTTAATTGGCAGCGCGACCTCCCTGGACTGGCACAGTCGGAAGCACAAGCTTTAATTTGGTGTATCGGGTTACATATAGGACTTCACCGGTTGTGGCACATGTACTTTGCATTGACAATGAAAATTTAATTGGTTTCGCGTTACATAATTAAGGATGTTAGATTTCTGGATAAGTGATCAGGTGTCATGCAGATGAATGAATGTACACAAGTCATCACGAGATTGAGAGAGATATAATATGTCATCAGGGTTTGAGACCATTCCAATAAATTTGATCACCCCCAGATTATATGGTGGGAAATTTCATTAACTGTGATTATTAGAGAACTTAATGTAAGCTTACATGTACATGTACAATCTGTTTATGATTGTACATTGTACACCATAATGGGCAATTACATGTACTTCCTTCCTTAATTGTAACACCTGAGTCATATTGACCCATCATTAATTATTTATGCAGCCTTGAGACTGTTTTACCACCTTTAACCCTGGGGCGTCAACATGTGTGCTTTGTGAAGTAACGAAACATACACAACAGTGATATGGCAAAGACAATCTGTGCACAATCTAGTCTGTGCACAATGTCATACACATGTACATGTACTTGAATTCGTTATATTTGCTTTAAATTTTAACGTGGAGGAGGGGGGGGGGTTGAAACCAGGAAACCACATGTTTGTAAAGCAGGATCCATACAAATGGTAATATTTTCTCTGTCTTGAATCTCAAGAAGCAATATTGTCATCCGGACTGAGGTATTTGACTGCGAAAAAGTTCAAATGAATAAAAAAGAAGAAGAAAAAAAATAATTAAAAGCATGGTGCTTGTCTTCCAGGATAGTGTCTCCGTGTCATCTGAACATCATATTTGATATCACGAAATGTTAGTTGCGCATGCTTCGCCACCATCTGAGACATTCTCAAATTTGATTGGGCAGCCTGATATTTCTCATTGTCAAAGTGGTCTGACCACATGTACTTCGTAGGAAAATGCAATATCCAGGAGAGTGATCCAACAGCCCAGCTCTCACAGGATTTACAAGCATGACAACAAAATTTCTTGACAAATGTATTTGACTTGGCATAAACATGACTGTACATGTGATTATTTTACAGTGGCCTTGTCTTGGTGATCCCCCATCATAATAGTGTTAAAGATAACAGAGGGTCTGGTTAACAGCTGTAGTTCCAACACACCAGTATTTTAATGGCCCCCTGATTTGACCATATCTTTTCCTCCAACATCTTTTAATGGGAAGACATTTCCTGTAGAATTTGATTAAGGACAGCCCCAGGGCTGCTGGAATCTGTTGGGGGTACATGTACCAATGGTGTTTCAGGCTTGAAACTCAATCTCAGTAAACTCAAATATACATGTAATATCACAGAATATTATATCTGAATTCAGCCCTATATACATGTAAATCCTGTGCGAGTTTGAAACTACTATCGTTAGCCAATCAGATGGATAGCTTGTTGAAACTATCTCAAAATCACGCCCACAGTAATTACACACAGTACATGTAGCTCCTGGTCTAAAACATTATCCAGAAACAGTTTCCAAATATGGCATCATTTCCAGACAGTGCCTGTTAAGATCAAAGAGTTTATGCCCACCTAAAAGTCTGACTTTGTTGGGGGTAGAAAATATCAAAAGATTGTGCAGTGTGAAGATGTTAATCTCCGTGATTAAACGTCAATCATTGTCAGAGAGAAAAGGTTGATTAGTTTATTATGGCATCTCCACGTAGAATATCAGGGAACATTTCCCACAAAGTTTTCATAGGGTTACTTGGTTTACCTAGATTGGCTTGAAACTGAGCACCTGATATTTCTAATATTACATGTACATGTACACATGTATACATCCCCTTCTAACCTAAATGAGATACATTTAGCCCCTTTTCATCATCTGCATTTTATCAAGCCAATTTCTACATTCCCACTTGAACCTGCCTTGATATATCTGACCCCCTTCAGTGTTCAAAATCCGAGGTGTAAATTTCACCTACGAACGTTCGACGAACGAATCAGAACCTACACACCGAATGTGTGTAGAGTGACATCATCCTCAATTAGCAGCGTCATTCCTCCTAATATGGTGTTTAATGTATTAGCCCACTATATAGGTCAGCCAATCAATAACGATCAACTACGACCCATTTCAAAATTCAAATAGTTTCGAGGTCAGACTCGACATCTGGTGTCCATTTATAAATTCTTTGAACATTGAAGGGGACAGATATCAAGGGAAGTTCGAAGTGGGAGTGTAGAAATTGGCTTGATAAAATGCAGATGCCTTTCGTATACAGATCTATATCAAAGGTTAAAAGGATAAGTTACTTTCCATATTATCTGATAGGATTGATATCCTGTGCCTTACATGTAATTATTACAATGTGATGTTGTTGTCTGTCTGTCCATATTCCATATTATCAGGATGATTGAAGTGAGCATTATAGGCAGCTAGACTCTCCATATTCGCACACTAGTTGCAGCTATTCCAACTCACACTGCGAACATTTCGTTGTATTAGAACAGAACAGTTTGATCGTGTTTTTGTTCGTGATAAATTTAGCCCAACTCACACAACGAACGTTTTGTTGTACATGTATTAGAACAAAAACATGAACATGTTTTGTCTGCAGTGTGAGGTGTTCAGAAACACGAACATTCTGCCATTTTGTTGTGCCATGTGAGTGCGGCTTCGTCACATGACCCACAGCTGCCAGTTGATTGGATAACTGTTGGTAAATGTTCGGACACATGTTCGTGATCACCACATACTGAAGACAAAATCTGTTTAGAGGACGAAAACATGTTCCGAAAATCAAACATGTTTGATTTCGCGAACTTGTCCCTTGAACAGAATGTTCATTTTTCTGGGCACCTCACACTGCGGACAAAACATGTTCTGAACAGTGTTTTTATTCTAATACACCAAAATGTTCGTAGTGTGAGTTGGGCTTAAACAGAGGCACATCGAAGCTCAGTCTAGGTAAACCAAGATGGTAAATCAGATAAATACCATAGATTACATGTACATGTAGATGTGATGCTATGAAATATTCATACAGAATTTTGCCGATGTTCTATGAGATCTCCATTGATGACAGACAATTTTGCATTGATTGACGTTCAGTTCACGGAGACGTAACAACTTAGCGGCAGTCGGTCTTTGATATTTTCTAACGTCTGACAAAAGCAGACTTTTCAGCGGTAGTAAATCCTTTGAACTTTACGCACAATGTCTGGACATTATGCCTTATTTGGATACTGTTTCTGTTTTCTGTTTACAAAATTGGCCATGTGCTCTTGTTTGTAATATCAAGGGGCATCTTTTAAAAGTTATTTCGCACAGCAAGCCACCTGATTGGCTAATAGATGTAGTTTGGAATTCGCACAGGATTTATATAGGGTTGACGTCAGATATAATGTTCTGTGATATTATATCTGAGTGAGATTGATCGAAGATGACCGAACTTGCCCCAGTTTTTCAAGGTCAAATACACATTAAAACAATTGTAACATTAATCTCTTTATGGATAATACATACACGCTTAAAACTAAAGTGTTGAAACTTACTTGTAAAACAGTAAAGTGTTGGAATAACCCTTTAAGTATGTCCACGGTGACAATACTTAAGAGCAGTCCCTGTGGATACACTTAAAGGGTAATTTCAACACTTTACGAGTAAGTTTCAACACTTTAGTTTTAAGGGTGCATGTATAGCAACAAAAAGTGCCTGGTGTTTTTAGGGTACATGTACATGTACATGCATCCAGACTCATAATTTGTTCCTAGATGATTCTGGAAGAATATTCTTATATTTTGCTTATATTTGGCTGTGTGGTACATGTAAACAGAGATCAAAATAGTGCTTGTCCACTTGTCATTGACAAGTTGTTTTTTTTCCGCTGACAATTAAGTATTTAAAAAAAAACCTTGTCAATTGAGACAAAAAATTTCTAGAAAACATTTCAACCCCTGGTAATTTAAAGGTCTCTTCTAAAACGATTGTAGCTCTCTTGATAAATACACATGTACATGTACTCTCAATATTGCTTGTGTCAATTTGTCCACATACATGTACATGTACATCTAGCTAGTAAATGTGTATCAACCCCCCATGAAATCGTATTCATGTGTGTATGTGTAATTTCTCATCCAAATTTAAATTTCAGTGAGGAAGCTGTAACTATTAAACTTATTAAATCATGCAGAACTTTAATTGTTGGAAATCAAGAAAATAATGAAGTCTGTGTTCAGTATAATGGATGAGTTTCCCAGCACTGACAGCATTGTTCCTGCATTAATTGTTTTCACAGACAACTAATTAATGAATTAACATATCCCCCTGATTCATTATCATAACATTAAAAAATTTCACACCTGCAAGTTCTGTGTGTGAGTATATTGTGCAAGGCGTAGAATTTTTAATTCATGATAACATATTAAAGATTATTCTCTCATGCCTAAAGGTAATTTGTTTGGCATTTTGCATGATATGGCTGAAAAGTCCTTCCATAAATTACCGAAAGAAATTTGTAATCTGCAAGCAACTGTACGATTTGCAAGCAACTGTACGAGAGAAGGGACCTACATGTACATTCACACAGGTGACCACTGTACAAAAAGTACATAAATTAATGTTCTTGAAGGTTGCAAACAGAAGTTTCTGTGCATGACAAAATTAACCATATCCTGTGTTGTACCATTCAGATATCATTGACTGATCTTTAAGGAAGTCCTTCTCTTGGTATTTGGCATATTCTCTTAAAAAAAGAACCAAAATCTGTCAATTTTTATCTGTCATTGAAAAAATGACATTAATTAGCAACATTTAAAAATCATGATGGAATTAATTAGAACATGGCAGTGTGACTAACGTCACAGGATCTACGAAGTAGGGTAGGCATTAGGACTCCGACGGCCTCTGACCCCCCAAGTTAAAATCCTGCCTATATTAAGATGCACAGCCCAAGTCAGAATCACCAGTGATTTTCATCAAAAATCACCAGAAATTTTCATCAAAAGTAGGTCAGCTCAGAACTTGCTGGTAACAGTCCCCTAATGTCAAGGTTCTAATGTCAACAGTTCTCCTTATTTTGCCGACGAAAGGATTCGGATGAACTGACTGACTGACTCACTCACTCATTACAGGACAATTTGCAAATGGTAGCCTACTTCGTAGGAAAAAAACAAACTAAATCGGCTATATAACCATTACATACTTGTCATGATCTGACCAGTACTGGCTCATCGAGCAGGTAAAACATTAGGGCAAATGGGAATAATGAGAGATGAAAGTAAAATTAAAATAGTGTCTAATGTCAACTATGCCAAGGCAGATGACATTTGACAAATTCAAACATTGTACAATCCAAGAAACATACATAGGGTCTAACAAATTGTAGGGAAAAGAGTGTCCATTACAAACAAGATAGCACACAAAAATTACCACATCTTGTGATGGATATAACATGTTACTTTTGAGGTTTACATTTGAACGCTGGGAAAAAAGTTGCTATTAACATCATTTGTGTTGATAATGTCATGTTCATTTAATGTTCTTTCATTGTTTCAGATTTAAAAGCATACATTTACCTGTGAAAGACAGTTGATTTCAAAATGTCCAAGAGAATGCTTGAAGGATAAAAATGAAGCTATAATGTTTAACTGATTCAGAACACCAAACTGTTGTTATGACGTTAGCTGCACACCTTCTTTTTGTTCTAATAATTCACATGAATGAATTTTGTTTTGATATTTCATTATCTTTTCAATCCATTGTGGATTTTGTTGTGATAATTGTGTAGAGTTTAGATTGTTAGTTTCTACAAATAAAAGTTAAACACTAAAATGCGAGTCTATCATAGATACTAGATGAAAGTGGGACATATAGCGGCCTACTTTTAATAATAGAATATGCTGTATCTCTCTTCGTGGGAATAAAAATTAACTTGAAGTATAACTGTACTACTTCTACATGAGTGGAATGTTTTAATAATGTCACTGAGTTATATTTGTAAATATAATTTCATTGTTTTAACAAAACAAAAAAAAATGACAGAAATCTTAATTACACATACAGGTTTGACTCCATATCATATACAAGTTTTTCATATACACATGTAAGGCCGTTCACACTTGATTTATTGTTTCCCAGCCACACGCTTTATTGCGGAAATGGCGAGATCACTAGCTGCGACATCTACAGACAGGCAGCTTTTGCACACAGTTTCCGTTGTTTCAAAAGGAAATACTTCATCAATATTTTTAACAATCTTTCGGAAGAAAATTTTTATTTGCATACTCCAGAATTGATTTTTTTAAAAAATTCATTACATTTTTGTTGGGTCGGTCTGGTTAGCGCAAATAAAATAAAGGCATTTTGTGTACATTCGCCTGTTTCCAATTACAAGGGTCCTTGACTTTGTGTTGGAAGTGACATCACTCATTCCTTTATGTTTAATATTTAACTTTTTATCTCCTGACGTTTGACTGATTTACTGGGCAAATATTTACAATAAATGTTTTCTGCCACATATAAAAAAAGGTCATGGCAGGTTAATAACATCTTCATTAACTCATAATACTCATTAAGGTCTCTTTGTTAGACATGACCTATTTACTTGTAACTTAACTACTAAAACAACCAGTTTGAAGTTAATGCAGAGCTTTAATTTAAATTTCATTTTTTTCTTTGAATAAAAGGTGTAATAGGGTTTAACTACTGAATGGAAAATGTACTTGTAATTTTATAGCAATGGCAACACAAATATGATTTATTTGGGTCAAGACATATCACTTCTGTAGTTCAATTCATACAGTTTGAGTATCTGAGTGTACATTTATCTTGTCTGTTCATGCCCGAGGCATAGATGTCTCATTGCAGGCCTTGCTTTTCGTCGAAATTCACGGGTATCCAAACGGATACTCGCAATTTCAGTTTACGGGTATCTACCAGTATCCACTAAAGTGACGAAAAATTGAAGTGTGGAGATTAAAGTGGAATAAACATTTATGTACTCTTTTCATGTTTACTGTTGTTAATAGGATAATTGATTCTCACATCATGTTGTTCCCCACCGCTGTGTTGCCATTCGATTCACTGAGCTGATATTTGACCGTTCAATCAACTGTCAATTTTACTGTGATAGGATGAGTGGATAAACTTTCTCTTGAGCAACCACAATAACATGCAGCATGATTTATGAAATTGTGTCAAGGATTGTCTCCTTCAATTAATTTAATTTGGAGCTGTAATTTGGAGTCACTTCAAAATTTTCGATTTAAGGTTATGGACCTTGATTATATTCTCATTATGGACTAAAAAATAGCTCTGTCTCTCACTATGAATGTCACGGGTCACCAGCTCAGCTTCTGACTTCATTCATTACGAATGTTTATACTTAAGTGCTGCATATATAGTAATACCATCTTCATGACACCTAGCATATAACTTAAATATGTTGATGAATTGAACAAACACACAATATGAACTTAAAATTGAGTGATATAAGTCAAGAAATTACGAACAATTCCAATGAACACACATTTGAGAAGTTCACCACAGCACTAACTTCAGGGATTATAATGAGTTAATTTCGTGTTTTCGTCGTTATGTATGAAGACAAAACCATCCTTTACATTATCTGGCCATCCGTTGTAAGCCTGTACAGATATTGTCTTTCCTTTCGACATTTTCAAGCAGATTGGAATCAAGCCCTCTCGTGTCCTCCATGTTTACCGTTTGTAAACATCGACCATAACACGATAGTTTCCGCAATTGCATTCTCCTATGCACGGTTGTTTGTGTAAATGCCCGTAGCTACAGATGATACGACGAAAATCGCCCAGTACAAGAGAATGCACGCAGCTGCCATAATTCGTCGCCCACTTAGACGTCGTAAAAATATGAACTTCCGCCATTTGTAAAGCCTGCGGTCGATGATTTCTAGGTAAACTATCGTTTGTTAAAGCCGAATATGGTTTTTTTGATAGACAAAATTTTCCCCAGACATTATTTTACGGGTATCCAAACAGATTCCCGTGAAGCGAATGAACGGGTATCTCCACGAGTATCGGATACCCGGATACCCGTCGAAACGCAAGGCCTGCATTGTGAGCTAGTACATGTTAAATTTGATTTTTTTTTTCTCCCGACAATGACAGTTAATGAATGCTCTGGTATATACATGTACCTGGTAGTGAGAAAAAATGATATCTGATGAACCAATTTCACTGTCTACATTTGATAACATGAAGTTCATTTCACAATTGTTATTGGGTTAGGAAATATCTCATTGATATTCACAGTCTCTTGGTCTATTTTTTACCTCCTCATGATTTTCTTTTTTTGGACAGATGGAATCTGTTACATACATGTATGTATATAGATTGATGATGTCTGGCTGCTTGGCTGACTGGTGTCAATTACATTCAGTTTTCATGTTAAAGTTTTGTGGTCAAACTTTGCCTTTTGATGATGAAGGTTTACATTTATATGTTAATACTTTTGGGATATAAGCTTACATCAGAATGTTTAAAAACTACGCAGGTATGCTTAATATCAAGTAATATCTTTTTTTGTCAAAATTACCAACAGTTGGACTTTCTTCAGTTTTGTGATTAGTTTTCATGTTAAAATTTTGGACTTCTTGACCTATCTGCCTGCCTTTTGAAGCTCCACCCGACCACTGAACCCTAATATATTCTGGGTGCTTACATCATGCTACACTTATTGAACTCGTTCACTACCATCGGGAGCATGTTCCCACCCTATATCTCCTAAAGCAAGCCTCGCCTGACCCCATAACTGCGAGAGCTTCCATAATGCTAGACGTACCCATCTACTACACTCTGGAGTAGGTCCCCACCCAGGGGGCTCTGGGCCACACCCTCTATCTCCTAAATTAAGTTTTGCCCGACCTCAAACCCTGATTATTCTGGGAGCCTAAATCATGCGCTACACTTATTGAACCTACTCATGACTAGCCTCAAGATCATGTCCCCACCCCTGGGACTCTGAGCTCCACACTCTATTTCCTAAATTCTGTATCGCCCAACCCCAACCCCTCATATATGCCCAACCCCAACCCCTCATATATTCTGGTAAATTACATCATACACTTTTTGAACCCATCTCCTACCGTTGGGAGCATGTCCCGGCCTCAAGGGCACTGAGCCCCACCCTCTATCTCCTAAACTAAGCCTTGCCTGACCCCAACCCATACAATCATAAATTATGGTGGCTTATAAATACATGTATTGCTACACTTCATTCAAACCTCCCACTACCCTCGGACATGTCCCCAGCCCCAGGGCACTGAACCCCAGACCCTATCTCCTCAAATAAGCCTTGCCTGACCCCATACCCTCATATATTCTGGGAGCTTACATCATGCTACACTTATTCAATGCATTGCCCATACAGAACAAACAGTTAACAAAAAATGCCCATACTGAAGAGATAGAAAATAGAGGAGAAAAATGAACAGTGTGTCAACTCATACAAAATACCAGTGGGCATGCTGGCTCTCGTGAAAAAACGCATGTGCTTGAATCTGGGGTAATTTGCGGTACTTCTAGGATTAGTACGATGTGGTTTATTGGTTTGAAAAGGGTCTACATGAATATATTCTTCAATACATAAAAAAAATGTATGTCGTTAAATGATATTAAATACTCAAGTTATTTTAACAAATCCTGTACTACATGTACCTTCGAATACTAAAAGCTGGTCATGTCAGATTCACCTACAAGCAGCTGGTACGTACAGTAGGCTACACTAACAGGACATAAGGTATTAATAATAAGGCCACAGAATAAATGTAAGCTTATACATGTACATGATCCTAATAAAATGTTGTAATCCTCGTATCATTCTAGTCATAGATCCCTAATCTGATTGACATGACAATTTATACAAACAGACCATGTATTTGAATGTAATCTGGTGATGAGGGAGATGTTAATTTTGAAATAAAATCTTGAACAAATATTTGAATAATAAAAATATCAACAGGAACATGACTGCAATGCTGGGAACATAACGTTGGAGAACAGTCACAACTTTTTTTTTTTTCTTTCTTTTTGCTTTTTTACTTTGAACATGTTGAAGTTGTATGTTACTCTCAATTAAGCCCTATAAAAACAAATGATTGGTTGATTAAAAATCCTAGGCAGGCACTGTTGTTTTTTACCCCTCGGCCATTTTGGCCTCGGGGTATTGTCGTCGCCATGTACGTCCGTCCGTTACCGCATTTTAGGCAAAACCACTTGAGACACAACCACCAAATTTTCAACACTTATTTATCTAGTGCTAAACCAGACGCCTATCGAAAGTGGCTCCCCTCGGCCCATATTTTACAGAGTTCTGCCCCTATACAGATATATTAATTTCTATTTCTGTCCTATATGCCTGAATGTAACCAGCTATATCTGCAGAACTGTTTTCGGTATAGCTACTATATTTTGGACACTTATTTATATTGTTGTATTCTAAAAGCCAACAAAGGATTACTCGACTCGGCTTATGGAGTTATGCCCCTTTCTGTTGTAATAAACTCCGATTTTGTTATCTGTAGTTGAATGTACAATATGCAGATCCATGTTAGGTACAGCTTATTCGTCTCGGTTCTTATTTCACAGAGTGCTAAGTCAGACGCCTATCGAAAGTGGCTTCCCTCAGCCCATATTCTACAGAGTTCTGCCCCTTTACAGATATATTAATTTCTATTTCTGTCCTATATGTCTGAATGTAACCAACTATATCTGCGAAACTGTGTTCGGTATAGCTACTATATTTTGGAAACTTATTTATATTGTTGTATTCTACAAGCCAACAAAGGAATACTCACCTCGGCTTATGGAGTTTTGCCCCTTTCGGATGTAATAATCTCTTCGATATTGTTATCTGTAGCTGAATGTACAAGCTATATCTGTAGATCTGTGTTCGGTACAGCTTATTTGTCTCGGTTCTTATTTTACAGAGTGCTAAGTCAGACGCCTATATATCGAAAGTGGCTCCCCTCAACCCATATTTTACAGAGTTATGCCTCTTTACAGATACATAATTTTTCTATTTCTGTCCTATATGCCTGAATGTAACTAAGTACCAGTATATCTTGATCATCCCACATAGAACTATCTCTTCCCCAATTCACACTACACATGGGTCTCAATCACTTTGGGAAAGCCGAGGGGTTTTGATTAGATCAATCTCAGGTCTTCTTTTGTATGTCCATACACTTGCACTGTACTGAATCTGGTGGTCTTCCAGCCTTTCATGGTTATATCTTTTACCAAACCGCAGGGTCCGAAATAGAAAACTTTTGATGACCTGCTATTTTTTTTTCTTCAGAGAAAAATCGCAGGTCAAATTGAACATCACCTGCTATTTTTATAATTGGACAGCTGTTTTCAACCTGTGCAAATTTAGACGAAAATAGTTAATTTAACACCATACAGCATAAGGATCATTCATTTGTTAATTTTCTTATGCATTTTATCTATCCAATTTTACAGGAAAATGAACTATAATTTGAACCATCTCTTGTTAATATGCATGTACAGATTGACAGCCCTTATTAGTTACTAGAGACTGTCTGGTAGTGAACATTATTGAACTTTAATATGTTTAATGGTTGGAAAGTTGTCCTCAACCTGATAATGGGTCACGGTGCATAATCAGGAGGAAACTATAACGGAACAATAAGAATCATAAATCAATTTCAGATGACATGATACAGTAATTAATGTATTTTTACCTGCGACACGCAGGTCTACGGGAGGCTCGCATTGTTGTTGTTCTTCTTGTTGTTCTTCTTGTGACTTTTTGAAATGCGCATGCGCTAAGAGAGTGTGATCTCTGCCACACTTTTCTTTTCAACCTCCGATCTCACATGAAACCACTGTCTTCAAGCGCGTTTGAATTCATTTGCAACTATATTCGGTGGAATGAATTATTGCTTCGTTGATTTCCGTTCAGACTTCAATTCTCTTAAGTCAGTCGCTTTAAAGCTGTCGGTCGTCACATCAGTCACTGTCTTCAGATATTGCCATTTTCATTGAACAGTATGCAGATGTATACACAATTTAATATCCTTGGATTTCTTATATACCAAAGAATATCAGCCGCAACCTTGTCGGTGGTTCAGCTAATTTGCATACAGTCCCAGGCGACTGTCTTAGAAAGTAGAAAAATAAGTTCACTACTTCTAGTAATCATTTTATCTACCCAATCTAGATAAAACACAAATTGGCGAAGAAGCATAACAAATAACGCATTATCATTATGATTAACATTGAATAATACTTGGTATCAAATTATAGATCATGCATCATAAAAACAAACGCAACAATTACGTTTCAGAAGTAAGCGGAACAACTCAGCAACTTTCACCGAATAAAGATGTTTATATAACTTTACCCTCAAGCAATTCGCATATATGGAAATATGTTTTGAAAGGAAGAATAACTTAACCCTCTGTGGGAATCGAAACAATGACCCTCCAATCCCTGGACTTGCACTTAATGTCTTACATGTAGCTATACCGACTCATTGATAATACTCAAAACTGACTTTATCCGCAAACGGTTTTATAATACATAAATGACTATGTACTATTTAATGAGTCCGACAACCCTACATGTATGCGCGAACAGTACATCATAGTTATATTGTGTACTTTCGGTTACAAGCATGAAATTTGGCACATAGCTATTTCGAATGATCCTTTTTCGGAACCAGTCCCTCTATCCTCATTCTCGCAAGCCAGGGCCTTGCTTCGCTGGTATTGATGTTCTCGTCCTCTTCCGCACTCATAATCACTTTAGAATTGCATTAATCACTTCCGTAAGATCAATACTTATGTGTATCAGCAGACAACGGGCAGAAACATGTTGCATTTGACATCATTCTCTCAAGTCAGAGCCCATTTCTGCTAGAACTTACTGGTTCTACACTTCACAATTTACGTTACTTTGTCAATCAGTTTTACGAATGAAATTACGTCATATATTAGCAGATACTGACCATAAAAGCGATCTATTTGACCTCGTTGTCAATGTCTTAGCTATACCGACTCATTGATAATACTCAAAACTGACTTTATGCGCAAACGGTTTTATAATACATAAATGACTATGTAGTACTTAATGAGTCCGACAACCCTATGCGCGAACAGTACATCATAGTTATATTGTGTACTTTCGGTTACAAGCATGAAATTTGGCACATAGCTATTTCGAATGATCCTCTTTCGGAACACAGTCCCTCTATCCTCATTCTCGCAAGCCAGGGCCTTGCTTCGCTGGTATTGATGTTCTCGTCCTCTTCCGCACCCATAATCCCTTTAGAATTGCATTAATCACTTCCGTAAAATCAATACTTATGTGTATCAGCAGACAACGGGCAGAAACATGTTGCATTTGACATCATTCTCTCAAGTCAGAGCCCATTTCTGCTAGAACTTACTGGTTCTACACTTCACAATTTACGTTACTTTGTCAATCAGTTTTACGAATGAAATTACGTCATATATTAGCAGATACTGACCATAAAAGCGATCTATTTGATCTCGTTGTCAAAAGCTAGGACCTTGATTTCCTTGAGAGTTTTTTAAATTTATTTTGATACCTTTCATATTGACTTGGAAGTCATTTTCGCGAATGCAATAATTTGATGTACCAAAAGATAATAACGAGAATTCGACATGATTCTCTTATACACACAGACCTTGTTTAGTGAACTAACCCTGAAATTTCGCACTTAAATCACCTCCCGAATGACTTAATGACAAACATATTCGCGAATTGATTATAGGGCGATATCCATAGATACTGACAAGAAATGTTTCTTATTTGCAGAATTTGACTTAAAAAAAAAAATTAATAAAATTATCAACCTTCGAAAAGGCTTGACCAAACATGTCGGATGAGGTGATATCTCCTAAGGATGAAATAGGTAATCATTTGTATAGAAGGAGCAAACCATGTATTGATATTGGCTTGCTGCATGGAAAAGAGTGTCAAGGTACCGTATTTAGTTTGCAGATGATAACGCACATAAATGCAGAAACTTAATTTATTATTCTAATCGAATATCAAGACTGTCACAGACCTCAATTTGAATCGTGAAAAATGTCATTATGCCTCTTGAACAGTTCGATAAAGCCTTCAACCCCATTCCATAGTTTCACAGATCAAAGTGATAGACCTGATAATAAATTCATTGAAAATTAACTTTGACGGAAATATAAATTTTCCATTTTGCTCGGCAAAGTAAGCGAGAAGGGAGACTGAAGAGCGTAGATGTTCGCGCTATGACTAAATCCTTGAAATTTGTTTGGATTTCCAAATATTTGAAAGCATTTTTGATTTGCAAAAATCAACGGCTGAACGGAATGTTTTGAAACTTGGAATTCACGATACTTGTACCAAGACATTGCCAAAGCGATTATTGTGACTTCGTCTGTCAATTCAGTATAGATGGCATGGACCAGTCAACATCGTCGGATTTTGAACGAGGAAAGCGAATATATATATATTGTGTCAAATCTATTAGTCAATTCCGGCAATTGTGGGTTAGAAGTTGAAAATTACTTCCCTTGGCATGAAAACACTTGCAGATGGCGCTTTTTTTCTACAATTACCACTATCTCCGCTGATATGTCTTTCACTGTATTATTGCCACTGCCGCAGGTTTTGACTACAATGTAGTCATTTCTCACTTGTTCAATCTAATAAATGCTTTGACAATGTCGAATTAACAATCCACAATTGTATCTAAGATCAACAGAAAATAATGATCTGTTTGTTCCCAAGCCAAAATCAAATATGCTGACAAGAAGCTTGAACTACACAGGAGACAAAATATGGAATTCGCTGGACAAGAAGCTAAGAGAGTCTCCCTCGGCTGGAGCCTTCAAACATCGACTGATAAAAATTCTTCAGGCAAAAAGCATAAGTTAACTGGATGCCATGATGTTAGATATATTATTATGTGTTTGATGTATACTTTGAATTTGGTTGAACTGTTTTCATATATATATCTAATGTACATTGTTTGATTGTTTGTCAGAGGGCCTCTGGGAAGAACAGTTTACACAACTGACAGAGTAAATACTTGTATTTGTTACCCTCAGAAAATAAAGTAATATATATATATATATATATATCATTCACTGACTAGTAGCTGTTTCAATTTTTAAGTTAACGAGTGCTCATTCACCCCTATGGCTCATTCACCCCCATGGGTTAGTTTATAGGGATAGGGAGATCGCGTGCCCTTTCTATACTACTCATCGCGCACTACTCATCGCGCATGCGCAGTCGACCCATTCTACTGTAGGGTGCAAGCCTGGCCCATGGAATCGCAGGTAGGGAAAACCCCAGGTCTCTCGCCCCACCCTATCCCGCGCCACACCTATAGGGATAGGAAGATCGCGTGCCCTTTCTATACTACTCATCGCGCACTACTCATCGCGCATGCGCAGTCGACCCATTCTACTGTAGGGTGTAAGCCTGGCCCATGGAATCTCAGGTAGCGAAAACCCCAGGTCTCTCGCCCCACCCTATCCTGCGCCACACCTATGCGACCTGCTGTGCAGTGAGTAAATGGAGGAGGAGGAGGAGGAGGAGGAGTAGGCAGTGAGTATAAAGTGGAGGAGTAGAACACGCCACAGATTATACTAGGGAGATAACAAATTACTGTCCATTTGATTGTAAACTGATGTTGAATAATTTTATTTAATGCCTGACCTATCACTGTAGATGCGACCGGCGACTGATCTTTTTCTCTTTCTAACATAAATGTCTGGGCTCTTTTATGGGGTTTGCTGTTCGCATGTGTAACAACAAGAGTCTTTTTCGACGATTGTGGTTCCGTTTAACCATGTCATTTGAATGATGTTGGTTGAAAATTTCGAACAGATTTTATCCTATCTCCGTACTGTTTACATACGCTATTAAGATGCTAGTAATGATGACAACTTGCCGATTGCGTTTCTCAGTTTGCAAAACTTAGAGCCAATCGAAGTTCCAGGACTTTAAAGTCGATAGTTTGATGCTTTTTTGCGTCATTTTTGCTGGCAAGTTGTTCCTGTCAAAGCATTGCTTTGCCTCGCTGTCGAGAAACGGAACCGCAAATGCAAACCATAACTCGGCGGTTGTTTCCCCTGGCTTGAAAGGCATCGACCTGTACAAGTCCGTCCACGTGTTTTTTCCGCTTTATTTGTTTGCTAAGTTAATACCGGCGATAAATTTTGTGAACTTGCGAACAACGTATGGAAATAAATACTTTATTGTTCAAGGTATGGTCAAATTGCTAGAAAATTATTTTTTTATTTTTAGCAGGCCAATTTTTACATCGCCTGCTGTGTCAAAATTTTGGCCTGATTTTAGCCAATAGCAGGCCGCCATTTCGGACCCTGAACCGTTCCTTATTTTTTATGGTCTCACTGAGCGCGCAAAACACAAGTCAACCGATCAGGGTGAAACGTCCTGCTCATCGATTGACTGTTTTTTGCGCCTTCCAAAAAGCGGAAATATAAGCTTAATACTTGTTCAGCGGGCAACATAACCTATACTATAGTATTGGACCCTTCTACAGAGGGTCAATGATCTGCTGATGCAGCAACAAGAACATTTTCCCAGTTGGACACCAGTTTTTGAAATCGAAAACGAGGCCGCGCTATGTCATCGGTCAACTGAGACAGTCACGTGGTTGTATATGAAGATTGGGGTGGCTCCTATAAATAGTGATCCAATGAGAATGCTCGTCTTAGTTTAAAATGGCGGGGTCGAATGACCATGCAATCACTGAAGGGGAGACACCTGGAACAGTACACTATCGCTGTCTGTTAATATCTTGATTTAACAGAGAGTACATGTACATGTACTACAGTCTAGCAGGCAACATGGACTGACACTATTTGCTGGTATTTGTTTTCGGCCAATAATACGCAAGTATGGTTGAATAATTTCACGCTTTCCAAGAATTGATGTATTTCAATATCTAAAGTTGAGGCTACAAGTTTCAAACTTTATTGCTACAGACTGTGTGATAGGAGAAACTCCTAGTTTTCTGTGAAGAAATTTCAAGATCAATTGTGTGTGAATTTCACTGCAGAACCTTACAGCCAATGAGCTCCTTTCCACAATTTTAATTTGCTAATGCGGTCACAGGATTAAATTATCCATTCTGCAAAACTGGGTTACGCCGTTCTAATTTTAATTTTGGTAATGTCATAATACCAAATTTTCCACGCTAACATAAATTGGTGATTAAACAATATTAAAAGCATGAAATGATAAAGCGAGTGCACACAGCATTGTATTGTTTAAGGCATGTATTCAAGTAGGGCTACTGCAATCATTCTGCATGTTGTGTCCCATAGTAGGTCTACGGTACGTGTATTAAAGAGTTTTACCAGAAATATCAGAATGGGCGTTCTCAAACATAACTTTGGTAAGTCATTGTGCAGTACTGCACCATTGACCCAAATATTCATGCATTCATGGAATTCGCCGAGCTGGAACGGAAACTTCACACACCTGCTATTCTAGGTACACAATAGTTGTGAATTACAGGTGAGTGGTTTGACAATGACCCGATGTCCTCAGGCCAGGTAAATCAATTAGAGATAGACCCTGACAGTCAGACACCTTGGGCACAGCATATTAGCTTCACAGTTACATGTAGGGCTGCTTATCTGCAGGCATTCAATAATGGTTGTGATGGTTTTGTAGGACAACTCCCCAGATATTTTAAATTATCAGTCAATTAGGTATAGACAAATGCATGCTTTTCATGCTTCAAAGTTTGGACCTGGATGGTCCGTTTTCAAATGAGCTAATTATATGTACATTATGCTTGTTGGATGTATATTGAAGATGGTGAACCCATACAAAGTGTAAATTAATTAGTACTCTGAGGATCAGATCCTGGGACGGAATATCTAGCAGATATACCATCTCCAGGCTCGGACACTGTGCATCAGGCAGTATTAATTGTTTTAGTCTACACATCCATGTATGCCTACGCCGACACCAAATCTGATTAAATATAAACAATTCAAACTTGAAGCACTTTCATTGGTTGGCACAACTTGATTGGCAAACTTGTTCATATCAAATTGACTGCATTGAAGACATGCCCGTACATGCCTACCACGGGTGCACTCCTCTGTTGATTTCAATTCGGTTCGAAGGTCTGGATTGATTTAGTCCGAAGTGTCAAAGACTGAAGACGGTACCTTCCAGATTCTGTCCCAGGATTTGATATTCAAACTATAATATTAACAACTCAGTTCAGCACAGAAAGAGCGCTGCAGTACACTGTTCAGCATGATTGTAGCACTCATTAACATATGATAAAAAACATTTATCATGACATGATTTAGGACAACAGAATCATGTTACATGAATTTATTTGGTGGTCATATTCAAAGGATGTCATTGTTGACTGTCACTGTGCTGTTTGTGCTCGTTATTAAGGCAGCATAAAAACAGCAAAACTGGGAATTTACATGCAGACTACATTGTATGCTGATAGTGTGCTGCTCTGCAGACTGTGCTGATAGTGTGCTGCTCTGCAGACTGTGCTGATAGTGTGCTGCTCTGCAGACTGAAGTAAATATATATAATACATGCATGTATTTACAAGCACAGATCAGTAAGTTATATTTGATAACAAGCAACTTCAATCCATAGATTTACTAAAAATGAAACATGAA